>OX442431.1:6821848-6884348 GCA_949361645.1 Spongilla lacustris | reverse complement strand
CGTCGGAGCTCATGTTTGCAGATTATTGCCGACAACAACAAGCGTTACGTAACAAACTTCACCTACACATACACAGTTCATAAAAGCACACTAACAACTTCGTTACTCTTGGTCTTCCATAAATTTATATGCTTTGGGCTCAAATTTTATAAAGGTGGGAGGAGTGGGAGGGGGAGGGGAATCTTATTGTATCAATTTTTTTTGCAACTTTTACAATTAGATATAAAAGATTTACGGTTTTAGCTCGTGTACGTTTTAGAGAGAAAAAAATGTCGTCTCAAGGTAACGTGAGACCCAAAGACAAATTTAGTCACGATTTATGTTTCTCACTGTTTAGGTTATGGTTCTCAAGGATACGGAGGGGGGTAAGCGTGTCTTTTATCATGTTGACTGCATATTTTTGTATGCGAGTAGCTCTAGTCTTGAATCCCCAATTGTTGATTCACCCTTTGCAGTTACAATGCTGGAAGTGCAGCACAGACCTCCGGTGGTGCAGGTTACGGGTCTAGCTATGGAGGTTAGATTATACGTATGTAATGTAAATATTTATATATTGCAAGGCAACCAGGGATCCGATTTGCGCGTTCATAGCAATGCTTCTTTCTGCGGCCATTTTGCATAACTCAATTCCGTACATGTTTCGAGGCGCAAGGCGCCAACACATTACATGTGCTCTAAATAGAACATCTTTCATTTTTAGACTACATGAGTTATCAGCAGCCGGCCGGTCAAGCCTCCGCCCCTACTTCCGCCGCCGCCGCGGCGGCCGCCCAGTCAAGCTACCCCACGTACAGCAGCTACATGTCTGCTGCTTCCAGTTATCAGACTCCAGCTGCCACTCCTGCATCCACCCAACAATCACAGCAGCCACAGTCCCAGCAGCTGTCACAACAACAGCAACAGACACAGCAGGTTGCACCTTCCTCTTACAACACAGCTGCAGATATGAGCGCATACGGTCCATCTGCCGTCGCCGCGGCAGCTGCAGCAGCGGCAACGGCCGCCCTGGGAGCGTACGGTCCTCCCTCTCAGCAGACCTCATCTTACCCAGCAGCACCCAATGCTTCTTATCAAGGTTATGCGGACCCAAGCAGCTATGGAGGAATGTACGCACCTCCCTCCCAGTTGCCCCCACCCCCGCCCCCACCACCCCCTCAGTCATTGTTGCCACAGCAACAGCAGCAGCAGCAACAACAACAGCACTCTGCTGGCCTCGCTAATGTGGGGTATGGACAGGTGCTGCCCCCACCCCCACCGCCTCCTCCACAGCAAGCCGGAGGCTATGGCACTCAGCCAGGAGGGGGAGGAGGAGGGTACGGACCTCCGTCTCAGCCTCTATACGGAGCTGGTCAAAGTGGTTATGGAACAGGTGACACGACAAGTGGGTACCTCCAACAGCAGCCCCCTGCTGCTCCATCTTACCCACCTCCTCTTGTCGGCATGCCTCCACCCCCACCGCCTGGGAGCCAAGGGCTACCGCCACCCCCGGGACCCCCGGGGCTTCCAGGTCCCCATGGACTAGGCCCACCACCCCCGGGACCCATGGGGGGGCCTCCGCCACCACCACCTGGGCATCACGGCGGACCTCAAGGTTTCCCTCCTCCTCATGGTCCCCACACGGGGCAGGTGCTGCTGCCACCCCCAGGACCCCCTGGAGGCCCTGGCTACGGACCCCCCGGAGGTCCTGGCTATGGACCCCCTGGAGGTCCTGGCTACGGACCAGGACACTCTGGACCCCCAGGCCCCCCAGGTCCCTTTGGTCCTCACGGCGGCTATGGGCCTCCGCCCCCACACTTTGGGGGGCCACCTCCCGGACGAGGTGGATTTGGGCATGGTAGAGGAAGAGGGTAAGAATTGTCTTTTGTCCATAACTGTTTTAATTGTTTTGTCTGGAGGGAGAAGGTTTTTGCTTCCAAAGTTAGCCCTCTACCAAGCATTCAAAAACGCTTTTTTTAAAAAATTAAACAAACTCTCACGAAAACTGTTTTTCTGAATCAACCACGATGTAGAACAAGAACAAGGTTACAGGTACCAGTGCCCAGGCCCAGAAGCTTCCATTATAGTTGCGAGAGTGTGTGCATAAGCATTGCTGCTCTGAATGAGCTATAGCAGCTGTCTTTTTTAGAGCAGGTGCTGCCTAGCATTGGGGGAGCTGTACACCCATTGTGTAGCTTGTTTGTCAACCTTGTGAGGTTGCCATGATAAGGATCTGAAATGAATAAGTAATCTTGATTGGTTTTACGATAGTTCTGATTTCCTAAGGTGACAACACTAATGATTTGTTTAAAATGAAACTTGTGTATGACACTTGCGGATAATTGGAGGCGTTGTGGGCCTGGCCTATGTGTATGTTGAAATGTCAGGGTGTACCTTTTGAAATTGCTGTCATTTGTCATACAAGAATTCTAGGGGGTTGTGTCACTTGTCAAGCACATCTTAAAAGGTCTTCTGTTTATATCATGTGGCTGGTTGGAGTGTGGGGGGAAAAAGGTTGTGCACTAACTGGTATCTGTAACCTGTTCTTGGTAAAGGTAGTGGGATGCTGGTGTTGACAGCAAACCACAAAATTGCTAGATTTTAAACAAAAAATTCAATTTATCTGTGGTTGTTGGTATAAAGCTCCACTACTATGGTTGCTATGGTGCTTGGTGAAGGGTCAACTTTTATATTATTGTCATTCTTTCCTTTTCCCAATTGTTTTGTTGTGTAAGAATGTGTCCAGGAAACACTTTTAAGGTACTTATAAGGAGTGAGCCTTTTTCTGTTTGATCATTCTTGTGTACTGGACAGTAACACTTAACATTGGCACTTAACCCCACTGGCACTTTGTTTGAGCACTCATTTTGAAATGGTGGCATGGTTGTTCACTTCTTCTTCCCAATCGTGTTTTTATTTTTTATTTTTGGTCATTGGTGATCTGAAACTGAAAATGTACTCACGTATCATCTCCATGGTTACCATGTCTGGTCTGATTGTCAAAAATTCGTTCCTACAGAGATGGAGGTGGCTTTTATAATGGTAGTGACTTTGGTGGTGAGTACCTTCATGTGTTGTTCTCTCGGCACTGGTCACATGGGTAGTTGATAAACAGCACAGAGATATGCACTGAACATTCATAGGTCAAATCCCCCACCCCTTCCTTTCAGTGTGCACTAAAATGTACGCTTTTGAATCTATGTTGGGGCAGTGGGGGGGGGGGGGGGATTTCACCCATGGATGGCCAGGTGTTAGTGCTGTGTAATGTGTAAGAGAGGCCGTTTGTGTCTCTGTGTGTATGACTGGGTGTACAGTGTGGTTCACGTATTTTGAATGCTATATGTGGTTCACGTATTTTGAATGCTATATGTGGTTGATTTTAAGTAAGGGAGTTCTGTTCATGGACACTCCTGGTTGGTCAGTTTTGAATGTGTTACATAACCAAAGTTATATTATATGAGGGCTGCAAACATCATTGGGGGGGGGGGGGGGGGTAAGTGGTTGTATTTCACTTGTTTGGTACAAAATTGCAAAGGGGAGAAATTTTGTGCTATTCTTAGTCTGAATTTTGCTTTACGGGCAAATACAAGAGGTCTATGGATTCTTTCCAGCTGCTATATTGCTTATGGTATTTCATGCATTCTGTTAGCTGTCAATAGAGTTAACATATACCAGAGGCTGTGGCAGCTGGTGTGACCTCTGTGTATAGATACCAGTGAATACATGTTTTGATGTGTTGCTTTTACATGTAGAAGCAACGGCCGGTGTGGATATACTGTACCTATTGTACACAGTCATGTGACAGGCTTATTTCCGTGGTTTCTGCCTAGGTTAATAGACAAGTTTGTTGTTGGTGCTGGCAGTATGCCAACTTCTTAGCTGTGTTTTGATTCGTTTGCAATCAAACATGGCGTTCTGTTTTTTGCACACAACTGACCTGAACTAACTGGTGTGAATATGTATATTTATAATGTGTGTTCCTATTACGTGTCAACATTTGAAGTTCTTCAAACTTCCAATCGCCAAACCACTGGTTTCTTTTTTTTTTTTTGTGTGGGGTCGCTGTATCATAGCAGTTAATTGCCCCCAACTTCCTGTACTTCTACACATGTGTGGACAGCTGCAGTGCATTGACAGCTGCAGTGCATTGTTCAAAAGTGGCCAGAGAGACATGTTACTCTTAAGACTATGGGTCTTGTGTGTTCTGGAACATGTTAAGTAGTTACAGACAATTTCCTTTTGTACAGAAATGAGGAGGGAGGAGGGGAGAGATGAATGTGGTGGGAGCTACCAAAGCTTGTTAGAATCATTGCTTCTTCCTTTTTCTTTTTCTTTTCACCTTTGGTGCACAACAGGTGGAGGAGAGGTTAAGAAGATCAGGGAGAATGCCGTGTACGTGTCGGGGCTTGCAGATGGGATCACTGAGGAAGGCCTGGGCCAGGTGTTTGGCGCCATTGGTCAGATCAAGGTGCGTGAAGGAATGGTTGCCAAGCTGCAGTCTGGCGACACCCTTGATGTTTCTGGCTCTTGTTTTTTTTTTTTGTACAGAATGACCGCAAGACCAACAAGAAGATGATAACTCTGTACAGGGATAAGCAAACTGGACGATTTAAGGTTCGGCAGTAAAGAGAGGTGGCAGGGGAATGTGCGCGTGGTAGTAGTGAGAGGACTGTTATTGATATGTAGGCAGCCAATAAGCATTGATGACTCACCTTTGTTTTTCTTCTGTTTGTTTCTAGGGAGAGGCCATGGTTGCCTATGACGACCCTCCAGCTGCTAAGGCTGCCATTGAGTGGTTTAACGGTATGCGTTTGTTCCGTGGTGTGACAAGCGTCAAAACAGATTATCATTTCAATAATGACAACTTAGGACAACTTTGCATAATGATATGTGTTTGCTGCTGCGCTGCCATGTGTATAGAAAGGTCCTGGTGCCTTTAAGGTGGTGTATAGAAAGGTCCTGGTACCTTTAAGGTGGTGTATAGAAAGGTCCTGGTGCCTTTAAGGTGGTGTATTGTAAGGTCCTGGTACCTTTAAGGTGGTGTATAGAAAGGTCCTGGTGCCTTTAAGGTGGTGTATAGAAAGGTCCTGGTGCCTTTAAGGTGGTGTATTGTAAGGTCCTGGTGCCTTTAAGGTGGTGTCCATTGTATTGGGGGCCTCTGTCTGATGTGTATTGGTGCCTCCCAGTGGGAGTGGGGGGGGGGGGGGGGGGCAGGCTGCTTTGGGATAGCTCTTAGCATGTAGTAGTGGGTGTCTGCTAAGGATCATTTTAAAGCAGTGCCTCTCAAGTTGACCAGTTCTCTTGTGCAGATACCGAAGTTCTTGGTCAAAAGGTGAAGGTGGAGTATGCCACGTACATTGAGAAGCCGTTTGGAGGAAGAGGTGAGTGTGGGGGTGTATGGATGGGTGTTAGACAACATGACGACGACTGCCATTAATTCCATGGTCATACAACTTTTCTTGGAAGCAATTTGATGCATTGGTCAACTGCTGTTTGTGTGGTACAGAGTTAATTAAATTAATTAGTAGCTACTTTGTGGTGATATTGCCCAATTTTGGAGTGGACATGGGATATTCGTAGGATTCCAACTTCAGTCAACGCTAGAAGTGTTGGGCAACTCACCCCATAGGACTTATATGGCAGCTGGTGTAAGGTGCACTTGCACTACGGCTGCAGCAAACTATCAAAATAGCTAGCTGGTCAGGTGACACACCATAGCTAGCTGGTCAGGTCACACACCATAGCTAGCTGGTCAGGTCACACACCATAGCTAGCTGGTCAGGTCACACACCATAGCTAGCTGGTCAGGTCACACACCATAGCTAGCTGGTCAGGTCACACACCATAGCAAAATAAGCAAGCATTGCAACACACGTATATAGGTGATCTATCATCAAGTATGAAGTGGGTGTGGGTGGGTGTGTTCTCTCTTATCAAATCCCTCTTCTTATGCTCCATTTTGTGATGGATTAGTCTATTAGAAAGGGAACTATTAAAATTGGAATTGTTTTGTATTGGCATCTACTTCCAGGACAGGTGACTATATTTTGACACCTGATCTATGTATGAAGTACACCTGATCTATGTATGAAGTACATGTGTTACCGTATTTTGTGTTGTTAAATTTCTTGTCCCCATGAACAAAGAGCTGCCTTGTAAGAAATATTTCATGGCACTACCTTCTTTTTTTTAAATATCTTTTTTTAGGGGGGGGGGGGGGGGGGGGGGGGGGGGGGCAGGCATCACTTGAAAATTAATTGATGATTAAATGATCCAGTATTATGAATAAGGGGATTCTCCGTTGCAGGTGGCTATGGGGGAGGACGAGGTGGTGGAAGAGGAAGGGGAGGATTTGGGGGCGGTGGAAGAGGAGGAGACGAAGATGGTATGTATTGGAACGTGACTTGGGCCGAAGCATCTGATGCATCTCCCTCCTTCCTTCCTTGCAGGTGGTGGTGGGGGTGGTCAACCAAATTTTGCCCCAGGAGAGGGAGACTGGCAGTGCCCTGATCCAAAGTGAGTGGTGTTGGGGAAGGATGGATGGGCAGAGAGGATTAACCCTCATTCAAAACTTAGCTGTAAGCTTGAATACTTTGGCTACTAGCGAACTCTTACATATTAGAAAACCGGTCTGTGTAACATAGTTGCATACTCTGTGCACCAATAAGCCATAGTGGCATAGAATTACGACTGGAGCGTTGGTTTTTAATTGAAAGGAAAGCGGGGGACTAACAGCTACTGGTGTACACGTAATGGGGTCTCTAGCAGCTTAGAATAAGCACCCACTTGTTCTACTAAAGTATGGGAGAGTGAAAACCTGGACCTTAGAAATAGATTGTCAGTGATAACCAAAATAAAAACAACATATTAGGTAACCACTAAGCCATAATCACAGCGGAAGTGGTGTAGCTTGTCTGACCGTAGCTGCCTTCCCCAGCGAAGTAAGCACTTGGTTTTCAGTTGTTTTAGTCACCTTACATATTTCAATGTTTTCTTGTCGACGTCCTGCAACGTAACATAACAATTCATTACTTTATCGCGCGTGGTGCAAGGTAGTGATTACGTATTAACAATAATAAAAATGAACGGTCAAATTGTCCTCCCAAGACCATAGTCGCCCGGTCATTACTGTAAAATGCGCGGAAAATGATTGATGACTGCACGTTATTTGTGACTCTGATAAATGAAATTAATCTTCAGTGAGTCCATAGCTAGAAATGGCTAATTCAAGATGACCTTGTAAGCAGTATATCATGTCAATACTGTTTGATTTATTGCAGAATAAAAGAAGTGGTAACTTTGGAATCTGCATTAAAATGTCTGTACATGTACCTAGGTTTTCAGCTATGCACATAAATGATTGCCGTCTGTTGTTGTGTCCTTCAGGTCTTCACAGACAACATTTAAGGCATCTGGTAGAATTAAGATTTTTTTGTGCATTGAAGAAAATCCATGTGAATTGCATGACATACAGGCTGTAATAAAACCTATTAAAACAGCTACCTATTCGTTATTTTAAATGCCAGATTTACGGTTTGCTTTCAACAGGTACCCCTATATGGTAAGGCGGGTAATAATTTAGTCTATGGCAAAAGTAAACATGGCTCAGTAGGGTGTGAATGTGATTACTACTGCACTTGCTGATCCAGCTATACAGAAGTCAGTTACTTAATTAACATCTGAATAGCCATGCTAATTCCTACCTCCGTTTAAAAAAAAAAAGATCAAATTTAAATTAGTAAGTTGTAAAGTGTAAGTTGTTAAGTGGTTTCTTTTCTCCCCTAGCTGTGGTAACATCAACTTTGCGCGTCGCCAACAGTGTAACAGGTGTGGAGCACCCAAAGGTAAGAGCTTCTGTTATTTTGTCAGGGAAATATGCACTTTTACCTCCCTGGTCCTGTTGCTTCAGGTGGTGGGGGTGATGGCCCCGATGGTGATATGTACGGTGGGGGCCCCCCCATGAGGGGTGGGCCCCCCAGAGACGGCGGCTTCAGAGGAGGAGGAAGAGGTGGATTTGGAGGCCCTGGTGGTGGACGGGGAGGAGGAGGAAGAGGTGGATTTGGTGGTCCTGGGGGAGGAGGAGGAAGAGGAGGAGGAGGAGGAGGAGGCTTCAGAGGTGGAGGCGACAGGTAAATTTGCAGATCTCTGATTTGGGTGTGTACTGATTAAAGAGAAAGAAGTCTAGCTTGGATGTTGTAGCCAGGCATGTGTTTTAGGGTGATCCCTCCTGACAAATCAAAATCATTGTCATCAACATAACTTACAAAGCTGACATACATGTACCTGAACTGGAGCCACCATTGTACAATACACATCGGGGGGGGGGGGGGGGCATATGTAACCAAATACCAAGGCTGTTTGGTTACACTACATTCCAGCTGCAGTGTTCTATTGAGGGGGGCATGCTTGTTGTGCTGACAAAAAGGAACCTTTGGTCCTAACGTACAGTAACATGTACAAGTTCTGCATGGTTCTGGTGGTTGTGAAACTTGTAGAAAGCATTTGGGTGGGTGGATTTACAAGTGCATAAATTAATGGAGCATTGTTATCAGTGTGTTATATATAATTGATAGAACAGGTGCTTGACTTGGCCCATGTGGACAAAAGACTTAGGAAGCCATTAATATGATATTTGTTCTTGTAGACAACAAGACAGAAGGGAGAGAAGAGATCGACCATATTGAAATGGAACCTTTCAAGTTTCGTGTATAATGGCCTTCCCCCTTTTTTCCTGCACCTTCACTTTAACTTCATAGAGTACACGCAAACCACACTTTCTTTTAATTTGTGTTGTCATGGTGTTGAAGTGTACTATGTATATGTAATATATGGTCTGTGCACCACCACACCAGTTATGGGGGGACAGGGTGTTTTTAAGGCTAGAGCTCGCCACCACACCAGTTATGGGGGGACAGGGTGTTTTTAAGGCTAGAGCTCACCACTGACTACGCAGTTCGCACAGCACAGTACAGTGGTTTAGGATGGAGACATTGGGGTACGATGAATTTACCCGAAGCCAGGGTCTGTATGCTATGCTTAGGTTGATCCTGATAAACCAGTTTTGGTAGCAGCAGTCTAGTGAAAAGCGTGTTACGTGGGGAAAATGGCATTAAATTCAATATGATGCTCTGGTTGGAGCATAATATGTTGTTCCTTCACTAATAGAAAAACTTGGCGGAGAGACTGCGTGTTGCTCACATGCCAGTTATGAGACGTTAGCAAGAAATCGCTTGATTTAGTGATGAACAGATCAAACTGTCTTATACTACTATGATGTGACATAAACGGGTAGTATTCCAAGGTTGCCCTTCTTCGTTTGCTCTCATGCATGCAAAATATTATTAGGAATCTGCTGGGGGAGTGCAACAAGATATAAATTGGTATGTAGGATTTAGTAGACAGCAATTCAGTAAGGAAACAAGGAATTACGGTAAATATACATCCATTTAGTACAGAATTTCAGATTTGCTAAATAATGTAGGTCTGTAATACTTACAAATTAATGGATGTATATTCACTGAATTTCTGTCTATTAAATCCTAAATATCAATTTTATTTTTTATATCTTGTATACCTATATGGAACCTTGCTCTGATATATTTTTTAACACAATTGCACCTGCAAAATAATCAATAGAAATAATCAATATGTACACCATGTCATACCAAAGATGTGTTGTGTAAACATAGAATTTTAATTAGGATTAGGGGAGCCAGGACCCCCCCCCCCCCCCCCCCCTCCCCCTGGTTCCTATGCCACTGCCATGTTATAAGTGGCAGCGTATGTAAAAGGGTGCTAAATTGGATAAATTTATTTCTCTGTACACCACAGTAGACAAATAGACTGCATGCCTGAGTTGACTGACCTTGTGGGGAGGGAGGCTCACATGGCTGGAGCATCAGAGGGACAGAGGCAAGGGTACAACAAACACTTGCATGAGCGATCCTTCAAAGTGGATGATCCAGTCTGGCTGTCTGCATACACCAACGGAAGGAAACTGGATAGTGACAAGCATGCAAAACAACAGTCAGAGTAAATGTCGAATTTTCAGGCAGACCATGGAGAAGGGTTGTACATGTAAATAGGATTAGACACCATGACCAGCCACCATATAGGCTGGTTGTCTATATGGGCAAGCACCCCAAGTGGACCATGATATCCTTGATGTCATGCCAACTGAGGAACACCAGCCAGAAGACCCACCTGTTCTGGTCCCAGTGGAGGACCATGTGGCTGAAGACCATGTTGAGGTACCCTGAACGTGTAAGACACTGACCTGGCTATTTATAGACCACTGTTTAGCCTAAGGTCAAGCTTGAAATTGATGGAGAGGTATGTAATCAGTGGTTCTACCAGCCATGTCATCAACACCATGATGCATGCGCATGAACTTAAGGCGTTTCTTCACTTAGCAACCGCAATCCGGATCGATCCGGATTGGGGGTGCGTCCACACCGCACTAGCCATCGACCAAACCGAATCGATGCATGCATGCAGCTATGGGCGTACCCATGATAAAAAATGGCTGTTGATTAATTCACTTAAAGTGACTACTCAAGTAAAGTCGACTTAACGTATAACCACCGTAATCTATAATTATGGTCTAAATTTATCATTTTCTCGGAAACTGCCCCATGCTTTAACCACAATAGAGGGTACTTGTATATGGTGCTGGATCAGAGAATCTCTATGGTGCAATCCGTACCAAAAATCAACAACATTCCCATTCCCATTGGACGATTTGTGCTGGTGTCACGTGTCATCATTTGCGTAGTATATATAATACTGTATCGTTGCATGTGTGTTATCGAGCTGTTTGTCCGCAACCTTGGTGAATAGGTGTGTTCCTCAGACTCACAGCTCCCCTGGCTAGGCGTGGTGTACTGTGTGTTCTCTCAAATTGTTCATTTACAGTTACATCATGGCCATGGAGATTCCACACGATCTACGGAATTACATACAAGGCATTCCGAAGGCTGAGCTGCACATCCACATCGAAGGGACATTCGAACCTGAGCTGATGCAAAAGATTGCAAATAGAAATGGCTTGCATTTTGAGGGCACGCCAGAGTCGCAGCGGGAGAAAAGGAAGCATTTCAAGGTATGTTGTCCTGTCTCGTTAATTTATTAGAGATCAAACTATACTAGGAGTGTTGGAACCTGGAGGGGTAGGAGGGAAGAAAAGTCACGGGAGACTGCATGGGGGAAGAAGAGGTTAAATTACATGTATGCTGTACTAAGCTAAGTCGCGCCCCCAGGATTTGCAGGATTTTCTGGACCTTTACTATGAAGCCTGCGCTGTTCTTAAAACGGAGGAAGACTTTCGAGACCTGATGTATTGCTATTTGAAAAGAGCTTCCAAGGACAACGTCAAAGTTGCCGAAATATTTTTCGACCCCCAGACGCACACGGGAAATGGTGTAAAGTTTGAGACCGTTATCAACGGGCTGCACAGGGGCATTATCGAAGGTCGTAGAGACTTCCATATCAACGGCAGTCTGATAATGTGCTTCTTGCGACATTTGTCGGAAGATAAGGCGATGGAAACGTTGACGCAAGCGGAACCTTTCCTCGACAAAATCATCGGTGTTGGACTCGATTCGGGTGAAAAGGGGAACCCCCCTTCGAAATTTCGGAGTGTCTATATTCGAGCAAAACATCTTGGCCTCCGCCTGGTCGCCCACGCTGGGGAGGAGTGTGGGCCCGACTACATTACGGATGCTTTGGATAATCTTCACGTCTCGAGGATCGATCACGGAGTACGGTGCTGGGAGAGTCCGGACCTCGTCACGAGACTTGTCCAGGCGGGAATCCCCCTCACCACGTGCCCTCTGTCCAACGACAAACTGCAGGTAAAAGAACGCTTTCTAGGAGGCGAAAACCCCACGAAGCGTTTCCTGGATAAAGGCTTAAGGATCACCATCAATTCGGATGACCCGGCCTATTTTGGGGGCTACATCTCCGACAATTTTATTTCCACTGCGCAGGAGGCGGGGTTGACTAAAGCTGACGTTCGCAGCATCTGCGTGAATGCCTTTAGGTCCACTTTTCTCCACGACAAAGACAAAGAGCATTACCTGCACAGCATCGAGGAATTCGATAGGGCACACGGACACCATTGTAAGTAGCGTAAGTAGCGCCAGACATTCGTTAGAAACTGTTGCCAGTTATTACAAAGCATTTTTGAATGCTGTATATAATACATGCACGTAGATGACAATTCAATGCAGTTGCACTAAATATGACGTAGTGACACTGTACAGGTCAACGGCGCCGTCAGGCCCAGAAAATTTACCTGTTAGTGAATGTATTATCGCGTTGGCATCATAGATTAATAACCTTACGGAACGTAAGGTTATTAATCTATGTTGGCATTGTGGACCACGGTACGGCAATGCGACACAGGCGCGGCGGGGCACCCTAGTTTATAATAATATATCGTGCCCAGCAGAGCCCGTCCTTGCGCGCGTTCGATACGGCGAATCGCTATGTCTTTGCTCCACCTCCCGTCCCGGCCTCCTCTGGCTGCTGCCTTCCTCGGTGCTGAGTCTGGTTCCCAGACTACTGGCAAGATATACTTACGTAAGCATACCGCATAATGCTTACGTACATTACACATTATGCGGTAATGCTTACGTAGTGAGTCTGGGACGACTACATATGTACATCGCCAAAGCCATACTCTAGGGGAATCTGACTTCTGCCCAGTGGCTATTTAGGCAAACAGCTCACCTTTATAGTACTATAGGTAGAAGGTTGTAATAATTAGTACGTTATCTTGCAAATCAGAGGACAAGCAGTGTGCTTCTGTTGAATTTCCTCGCTTCACTTATCAGCTTGGCTATCTGTCACACCTTCCCCAAGGTTTAACCTTCATCTTGATCCTTCTGAGTTTCAAGTTGCTATTAAGTGGTGGTTAGGGCTTCCTGTGAATGGAGGTCAGCTCTGTCCTCAATGCATGTCCCATTCGTTGGACCACTTTGGTCACCATGCTGTGTCATGCAAACATGGCCCTGATGTGACCACAACAGAATCCGATACACCCTTTTTGAGTTCTGTCAGCATGCATGCTTGGGTGCACAACTCAAAGCCGGAAGCAGCCTGGGTCGGGAAGCACGGCAAGTGCGTCCTGCCGATGTCCTCATCCCTAACTGGGAGTTGGGCAAGCCTGCTGCAGTAGATCTTTGTGTTACATCCCTGCCTAATTACTCACATAGCGAGAAAGCACCACAGCAATGATGCAAATGTTGATAGTTAGGCCTGGTTTTCATCCCTCTGTGACCAGAAGCTCAATGTAGCCTATCTAGACTTGCTGGAAGACTGAGGCAGCCTAAGTCCAACACAATAAACCAGATATCTGGCAGATTGATCTTTACCCCGATCAGAGCCATTTTGTCTAGAGTATGTGTTTAACTTTGCTGTGTGTGTTTATGTAATATTATGTACGTATTTATGTTTCATTACTATGTACGTGGCCCGGAAGGCTCTGGTTAGAATGGCTCTTGCAATGGCCCTCATCAGGGTTAGATGTAAGCGACCATAGAGGTCTGTAATAACTTTGGACTTGGGTTGTGAAGAGTCAGTAGCCAGGCGTGATGCCAAACGTGAAAATGTCTCCTTTGCCTCTTGACTCCAGTTTCCATATGTCTCCATGGCAATGGGAACACATACCCAACCCAACTCTTGGCACTTTGTGTCATTTGCTATGTGCTTGCAGTTTCTGCAGCCAGAGCTGCTGCCACACCCACCTGATTAGCCTCACCCAGAAAGACTGGTAGAGGGGAGGGGTAACAGTGAATAATATCATTATTGTAATATACCCGGTAATTAATAATTTTTAAAAAAATCATTTTTGATTTTGTGTTTATTGCGCATGCGCAAAGTGCATTGCACGTGCTTCGAGCGATTCGGTAGGAGTCCTGTACTAGGGCAGTCTGTTCCAAACCATGTTGCGGATGAGAAGACAGTGGCGGTTGCGAGTTTAAGGTTAGTTTCTACATCGTTGCAGCAAGCGGAGTGGTGAGGTAGTGATGATTGCTTCATATGTACCATCCACATCCGAGGCACATCGGGTGCTCAGGAGGACACATAAGAGCGGCCAACTGAACCTCTCCTGTGTGCCTAATTGGTCATATGTTGATCCTTAGTTGTTGTTAACACTTGTTCCTACTTTTTTTTTTCCATTTAGGACTTGGAGCAGGCAGCGAGAAATGTTCTCGATCATTTTGCGGGTAAGTCTCAATTCGAAAGATGCGGTTGGTAGCGGTGAGGTAGTGATGATTGCTTCATATGTACCATCCACATCCGAGGCACATCGGGTGCTCAGGAGGACACATAAGAGCGGCCAACTGAACCTCTAGTGTGTATTAGTTCAAAATAATAAAATGTTAACGATTTCTCTAGCTTTCCAGGGCTTCGATGTGGTGAATAGGAGTGCAATCGGTGTTCTCTGTAACGATTTTGGTAAGACACCTTTTTAATACACAGTTTTTAGTGATGGTGAGGTAATGATGATTGCTTCATATGTACCATCCACATCCGAGGCACATCGGGTGCTCAGGAGGACACATAAGAGCGGCCAACTGAACCTCTAGTGTGTATTAGTTCAAAATAATAAAATGTTAACGATTTCTCTAGCTTTCCAGGGCTTCGATGTGGTGAATAGGAGTGCAATCGGTATTCTCTGTAACGATTTTGGTAAGACACCTTGTAATATACAGTTTTTAGTGATGGTGAGGTAGTGATGATTGCTTCATATGTACCATCCACAACTGAAGCACATTGGGTGCTCAGGAGGACATACAAGAGCGGCCAACTGAACCTCTGTTACTAATGTAGCTGTTTTCGGCAGCTTTCCAATGGTTCCCTTAATTTTTTTGTGCAGGTGGTTGGCGAAGACTAAGCTGGGATACGTGTAAGTCGATTTTATTTGAAGATGATTAGCAGTCATATGAGATGGTGGTGATGAGTTGCACGCTCTCATTGCCGTGATGTATTTATTTACACGTGACCGAGCGAAGATGTGCACAGGGGCCATCTGAGCCATCATCCTACAACCGATTTTTTTTGTTGTTGTTGGAATGTACCTACCCTCTCTCAATTATTGCAGAAGCATCCTACCTCAAAGGAAAAGCGACAGACTTGAAGGAACATTTGTGATTATTATTATTATTTGTTGTAAATGCCTTCGTTGGTGATTACATGTACGTGCTGTTTGAATTACGCACAGTAATTTGTTAATCTTGTGTATCTAGGTGACGGGAGTAAAAATTAACAATGGCGTACATGTGCGCTGAAAGAATAGCACATAACCAATTCATTCTTCATTCATGTTGAGCTTTAATAAGAATTTAGCAATTCATGTCTGTACGTTTTTAACGCAGTGTTTTGTTGCCTGCAATCGGTGTGATGCACCCCGTACTTACAAGTGCTCTCAATCACCAGGGAAGCAGCAACCTGAAAAGCTATTACAACGTAGTTTTTGACCAGCAATTTTCCCCGCTTGGAAAGCATTTGGCAACATCCGATATTTTCGGCCAAATTGCTGTATTCAGGTACTACACTGATATGCGCACGGGAAAATATAAGTGATATATACATATGTCTAGTCTATCTTCAGCCCTCGATTCTACAAATCCATTAAGTGGAAAGACTGCTTCTAGACTGCTTAAAGGCTAGGCTTTGTGTGTGTGTGTGTGTGTGTGTGTGTGTGTGTGTGTGTGTGTGTGTGTGTGTGTGTGTGTGTGTGTGTGTGTGTGTGTGTGTGTGTGTGTGTGTGTGTGTGTGTGTGTGTGTGTGTGTGTGTGTGTGTGTGTGTGTGTGTGTGTGTGTGTGTGTGTGTGTGTGTGTGTATGTGTATGTGTATGTGCATGTGTGTGTGTGCATGGATATCCGTGCTGTATGTGTGTGCTAGGGGGTGACATACGCATCCCATTCATCGCTTTAGGTCACAAGGGGCCAGCGTACAGTCTCTGCAATGCAGATACTTTGCTGGTCAGTGGGGGGACACATGAGATCAGAGCGTGGAAGTGGGAGGAGCTTACAAGCAACTCAGAGGTAGTCCAGTAGGGTGCTATGACCTCTTCTGCTTTACAGAATGGTTATCATTAGATGCTCTCTTTAATTCCTCACCCTTATTCCTCCATTTCTCCCCTCCCACCCTCATCCCTCCATCTCTCCCCTCCCTCCACACCTTTCCTTTATCTCATTCTCTCTCCCTCTCTCTAGACTGTTGATCCATTGATCACTCTCACTCCTCCAATCAAGTATGAACCTGCACACATCCAGTCACATGACTCACTTTATTATTCCCAAGCAGTGCTTCAGCAACTGATATTAATGGACTTACATATGACAAACAGGTAGATATGCCTTATGGGTAAAGTCCTTATTCTCATCCTCCGCCTCCTCCTCCTCCCCACACTTTAGTCCCAAACTATTTTCTCAGCCTGTGGGAATGGAAAACTCTACAGTTGGGACTTATCTGCTGGAAAACTTAAGGTTGTGGTGTGTTGTGGCGTGGTAGGGTGTGTGTGAAATTTTAGGTGTTGTGTATGTGTGTGTGCATGAGGGCTGGGGATGTGTGTGCATGAGGGCTGGGGATGTGTGTGCATGAGGGCTGGGGATGTGTGCCCATGAGGGCTGGGGATGTGTGCCCCTGCTGCACAAGCATTGTGTCTGACATTTGCTTGCTTTGTGTGTGTGTGTACATGTTGCATGTGTGTGTGTGTAGTTGCATGTGTGTGTGTGCATATATCAGCATGCATGTATACAAGAGCGTGTACATGATATGTAGTGACCCTACAGGGAACATTTGCTGGACACAAAGGCTGTGCATACTGTGTTACCATGAGGACAGGGTCACAGCAGTTCCTTTCTGGAGGGGAAGATGGATCTGTCTATGTATGGGGTTAGTGAGTGTGTGTGTGTGTGATCCTTTGCATTGTGTCAGGATAGTGGTATCTTCTCCACACCACTCTCATGAGCTTAGATCCTAGTGCTTCAAATGATCCTGTACACACCATCAAAGCCGAGGATGTGAGTTTCATAAGTGTGTGTGTGATGTGTGTGTTTGTTGTGTGTGATGTGTGTTTTTTGTGTGTGTGATGTGTGTGTAACTTGTGTGTGTGATGTGTGTGTTTGTTGTGTGTGTTGCCACTGTTTTTGTGTTGTCAAGGTTTAAAATTCTTATTCTTGAAAACGTTGCTGTAAGTAGGAGTTGAGATGCATCACCGGAGACAGAGCATTGGTAACAATACTCTGTCTGGGGGACCGTGATCTTTGGTTGCACCCACTTTGCCAGCTGCATTTAAGATGTAGTGGTGGGCTTCTATTAGAGTTATAACTTAATCCATGAACTCGATCATTATCCAAGAACTTCATGTACGCGACCATTATACTTAGGGTAAAGAGACAGTCTTTTGTTAGTTCATAGGGTTAGGGATCATAAACCTTGACCCCAGGCTCAGACAAGGTACAAAGCTGGAATTATATTAGAACATTACTGTGGTGCAGTGGAGTGATTGAATAGGGTGTTGTGTGGGGGGCTGTACAGGTGGGTGTGGCTATCACATTTGCTGTTCACTAAATATCCTCTGAACAAGACACTGCAGTGAATGCTAAAGTCAAATTGGTTTGATTGGACTACTATGCCAAAGGCAGGAAAGGGGTGGGAAGGAGGGCAGTGGGTTTTGGCAGAGGGGGTGTAGTTCACCTTTTTGAGGTTGATTATTGGTCACTTTGATGTCGTTTTTTTTTTTTTTTGTCATACAGGCACAGCAGTGGATTGGGTGCATAGCTGTGGACCAGTCAGGAGAATGGATGGTATGTTGTCATGGTGATGATGGTAGGCCATGGGGAAGGTACGATGTCATGGTGACGATGGTAGGTCATGGGGATGGTACGATGTCATGGTGACGATGGTAGGTTATGGGGATGGTAGGCATTTGACCAGAGCAACTTGAGCTTTGATGGTAAGTATTACAGTATGTCTGTATCAAACTGTGCAGATATGAGGGTTGTGGTGGTTCTATATGGTGCCCCCCTTTAGGTGTATGGAGGTTCAGCAGCACCTGTGGTGTACCATCTAGGCTCGATGAACAAGATCCTGTCCCTACCAGTGCCTGATGGAGTCGTATCTCAAGGAGCCATCTTTGCCAAAGACAATGTACGTAATGTTAATTTTTTTTTTGTTTACATCCAGTTTTGTTTTCACTTAGTTTTATGATAATGGAGGAGGGAGGGAGGGAGGGAGGGAGGGAGGGAGGGAGGGAGGGAGGGAGGGAGGGAGGGAGGGAGGGAGGGAGGGAGACAGAGAGAGAGAGAGGGAGGGGGGAGAGGGGAAGGGTGACCTGTACACGGTTCTGCATACTCCTGGTCCTAGCAGCAGATCTGGGGAGGAGGAATCGACAAGAACAAGCTAGCCCCCTTGGACCCTAGTTTTCCTCATATTATGGATGGGTAGAGGACAAATACCCTCCTCCCTCCTCCTATGCACTTCTCTTTATCACTCTCTGTTCCCCTTTGCCCTTTCCTGACTAAGAAAACCTGCTTTCCTGTTCGTTTGTGTACATGTCATTTTACATTGTGATTATTGTACTGGTTATTATGCAGTTGACTAGAGTTAAGTACAGTCCCCAGGCCACTTCACGTGTACAGCATTAGGTTTTTTAAAATGTGGTTAAGAATATTTGGTCAAATGTGATTGTGAGGCTCACCATCCCCTCTCTTCCAGATAATTACTGTGGGGTCAGAGCCAACTGTCCGTCACTGGACAGTGAATGGATTGCCTGTTGCCGCGGTACCAGGTGGTCACAGCCACGCCTTCTCCGTTGCCTTCAATGACAGTTCAACCCATTATGAGGTGGGTGTGTGTGTGACGTGCTTGCATTGGTGCACACGTTCTTTTGCTTGCACAGGTGCTTGCAGTGAGTGGAGATTCTTCGGACATTAACGTTTTCACAAACTTTGGATACAAAGCATTCTCTCTAACTGTATGTTGAACTCGTTGCCACTATGTGATGGTATAAAACTTGCCAGTCAAATTATGTGTCGCGAAAATCGTGGAAGGGGGGGGGGGGTTACCACTGTTGTGTAGGCATGCAATGACACTAGATCATCTAGCTACAATGGCTGGTTTTAAAGAGAACTTGGTATGCATTTGCTGTTCACATTAGTTCATCTGGTGGGTGGACCATTTACCTCAACTGAATATAATTATGTAGTAAAATGAACATAATTACGTCACTTTATAACGGTTGTACCGTCGTGATGATGTTGGCATCAGAAATCACCAACCAATGAAGGGGCAAGGGAAGGGTGGACGCATTACGAAGTGAATGTTAGCTTGTCTGCCTTTCTTCCCGTGAAGCTCTTTTGTTCTAAGTACATTCCCTTCTTGCAGCGATGAGGCTCTGTTATGCTCCTGTTCCAGTACGGCTCTTCCGTCTTCAGTAGCCTGCGTACTTCGCGTGAGATTAGCTGTACATGATTCCCATTTGAGGGAGCGTATTTGCGTCGACCCATATCAGTTTGCTTCCGGTCACAGCATTGCGAATGAAGCACTCCTGCACGTAGCGCGATCCTCTAAAATGTTTGTAACATATGGACATTTTACTGACTTACTCTGTACTCGTGAAATCCCAAGCTACCAATCCACGCTGCAACCTCTTCTGCCGTCCACAACTCACAGTTAAAGGGGGCGGGGATGCCCGCAATGGGTTCCGTTTCTGCCATACGCGGACAAATACAAACCAACGTCGCAATCGACAGATGTACAGCAACAACAAAAAAAAAAAAAAAAACTTGTTGCCAAGACAACAATGAAAATTAACACCAAAAACGGAGTCCACAGTGCACGCGACACATATGCCAAAGGAAAGCACACGCTCTTTCCGCAGTGTATACAACAAATATATAGTTTCCTAGACATATGTAGGTTTGCAGCTGCCAGCTAAGATGATGGTGTTGAAACTATCGCAGAGGCAATAGCCCGGGCTAGCTCCTCATTGGTGATACTGCCAGAAGGTAGTGTGATAGTCAATGGGACAGAGGTAGGAGTCAACCTGATGGAATCCTGTGAAGTGGTGCTGATGAGGGCAGTAGGGAGGTGGTGGGTGGAGGATGAAGAGGTGTGATGAATAGCTGCAGGGGTAGAGACAGGCTGTTGGTGCGAAACCACGACATTGGAACCTGAACTTGGACTCATGACTGTTTGGGAAGAGAGAATGGACGGAGCCTAACACAACTGCACTAGTTATGTGATCTCCTCCTCTCCCCCACCCCCCCCCCTCCCATTCCAATTCTGAAACACTGAGCTAGGCAGGGGGTGGAGTTTGTTTCCTTACCACCTGTCCCATGCAAAGCTTACCACAGCCCTTCTGTGCACCAACAAAGCAAGCATGGGGAACATGACCACCTCGACAATGGACACTTCAAAATTCTCATGCTCAGCATACAATACCAAAATGTAACATTACACACAAATAAATAAAACATTTATGACCACTAAAAGCAAAGGATTATATTAGAACATCCTCAATCACTGCTATGCCAACACATTGTTACCTGTGGTCGGAACAGTTGGCAGGACAAAGCCAGCTGGCATGGAACGTCCCCCTGCCTGTGCCTGTCCTTGGTACTGTGCAATGAATGCTGCAAGGACGCTCGGAGACAGCTGGGCCAGCCCCTCGCTGAGCTTGATGGTACCATCTACCAGGTTCAGAGACGAGGCTGTCGTGGTGGCATTTTGGGTGGACGGGCTGGAAGCTGAGGAATAAGAAACTATCACTTTTGTACTACACACACACATACACACACACAAACACACACACATACAAACACACACACACACACACAAACACATCACACACACACACACAAACACATCACACACACAAATACACACATACATGTACACACACAAACACACACACATACAAACACACACACATACACACACCCTCACATACCAGAAGATGCAGCGGCAGCAGCTACAGCCTGAACAATTGCAAGAGGAAGGGAATTAGGCGTCAGATGGATCAAGGTATCGGGGGAAGAGCTGGACTGTCCTGGGGACTGCATCTGCAACTGTCCAATGATGGTCTGAATGA
Organism: Spongilla lacustris; assembly: GCA_949361645.1. Classification (NCBI taxonomy): domain Eukaryota; kingdom Metazoa; phylum Porifera; class Demospongiae; order Spongillida; family Spongillidae; genus Spongilla; species Spongilla lacustris. The sequence continues at coordinate 6,863,262 of OX442431.1, read as the reverse complement.
CAGCAGGTTGTTCACCGTATATGGAAGACCTAATAGGTCAACTCACTGAATGGGCTTGCTGCAGAGATGGCAACAGCACAGTGGCTGCACCAGGGGTGAGGGCTGCATTTGGAGGAGGGGAAGAAAGAAAGAAGTGTTTACTACTTGTACTTGTGCATACACACGCAACAAGTGATGGGTAACTATGAACTACAGTGACGCGAGATGAAGAGAAGATGGCCATCCATACATGCATACACACACACACACAAACACACACACACACACACACACACCTATAATACATACTGATGCCCTTACCCATAAACATCACAGAACCAAGAATGACCCTCAGAGGTTGGATGGGAGGAGAGGGGGACCCTTGTAACAGCACACAGTACAACCCACACCCCACACTCTCTCCCCATCACCCACACATCGATTACACCAAACTCATTGTATGGACTGTATTTTGATCAATTAACAAACGGCCACAATCCACACTTCTCTAGTGCATCTACCTCTCATTTGGTTTGGACTCCAGTTGCTGTTGTTGTACTCACCGCTTCTTGGTGAGGGAGTGAGGAGGAATGATGCCCCCTCCTGGTCGGACATGGTGGGTGAAGGCATCTGGAGTCCCTTCCTTCTGTTGGTGAACCACGTGTTCACCCGCTGCTCCGTAATGCCTTCTGTATCTCCCTCTGGCCCACGGATAGGGGAGCCATTGTTCATCGCTATCTCTGCTTCGTTGCACACACGGGCCAACTCCAGCCGCTGCTCGCGTGTGGGGAAGTGGTTCTGTAGAGGGGAGGGTGTGTGTTGTGGGATGATGATGTGTGTGTGGGAGGGTGCAAAAAGATATAAAAGAGAGCATCATTCACTCTATAACAAACAGCATTTACACATTTACACTGGACCATGGGACCACAGGAATCTTGGTCAACATCTTATCTGCCTCAAGATCACAGCACCACCATATGTACACATGTAAAGTATTGATTTTAAATCCCTTCTTTTATCAGCTGCAAATCAGCACACAGCCTGAACATGGAACCTGGCCACCACAAAGGGCACACTTGAACAAAAGCCTAGACTACAGAAGAGATTCAGTCGCCCCCTTTTGCCATGGCATCCAAACTCAAACCCTTATTGGCAACCCAGTATAAGGTACAGGACTTCAACCACACTCCATATTCCATAAGAGGTACCAACAACAAGGTGTGGTCTAATTTAACCCACCTTCCACCCGGTACAGTAGCTTGGTGTAAAATGACCTCCTCCACTAGTAGACTAAAAAGGTTAAAACAAAAGGGCAGTGTATTGCGACTTGAAGGATATGCCAACCAGACATCGTGTCTGTGATACGACCCTCAATAAATAATGACAGGGCCTTTTGTCAATCTATCTTGACCACCATTGCAAAACCATCTTTCCCTCTCCATCATGTTTGGTACCAGCAGATGTTCTTTCCTAAAGCACCCCACCACACACACACACTCACATTCACACACACACACTCACACACTGCACCTTCTTGAAAGCCTCCGTTAGAATCTGTGTCGAAATAGGAGACCACTTCCATCGAGGTCTCCTCCTGCTTCCTTCAACCTTCGGACTGTCAAGAACCGAGTTGAGACTTGTCTCTGCTGTTAACAGTTCTGTGAAGCCATCATTATACCAAACAAAAAAAGAAATCACATACACAAGGTGTGCAACTACACAACACACGGACACACATGTACACACACAGACACATACAAACACACACACAGACACATACAAACACACACACGGACACATACAAACATACACACACACACATACAAACACACACACATACACACACAGACACATACAAACACACACACACACACACACAGACACATACAAACACACACACAGACACACACACACAGACACATACAAACACACACACAGACACACACACACACACAGATACATACATACACACATACAATTATGATTATGACAACCTCCATGCGATTGCAGGTATTAATAACCAGTGAACTATTACTATTATGGTCACACACAACACATACTTCCAGTCCTCTGTTTCTGGTCATCCTCAAACCAATGGTAAAGCTTGATCCTTTTAGAGGCTTTCATTGTCACCCCATGTGTGAAGTGCTGGGAGAGGTGGCTCTGGTTGAGGTTGGTCTTCTCCACAACCTCACGTTGGGGTATGGAGTACTGATTCATGTACTTTCTGATCGCCTGGGCAACCAACACTTGGTCCCGTCTGGTAAGATAAAAGCAGACAGAAAATTTTATTTTAAAATAATGGAAAGAATTCATTGATGACATGCACTTCCAACTATAACACAAAGCCACGCGCCACATGGACGCATATAGTACCGCCATCTATTAACTGGAATATGAAGTTATCAACCTTGCAATTATACAAATATATGTATATTTCACACAATGGTATGCAGCGGGTAACTTACTGCAGCAATTCCTGCGCGAAGTTTGACGGTTGCAACTTCAATTCGTCTTCCAGACTGAACGACTTTCTCTTCGAGCCCAGGTCGACCGCAGCCGACGAGCTCTCGTAGCTCTGCAGCGCGGACTGGACCAGGTTCTGCATCTTTCCGACCTCCCCCTCCACCATTTCTTGGTCTTCTTCGTCCTCCTCACCTTGAACCATCGCTTCGACCTTCAGCTGGTGGCTCACGTCGCTCTCTGGAGTCTGCAAAGCCTTGTAGTCGTCGTAGATAGCGATGTAGTGTTCCCGTGAGATATTGTAGCGCTCTATTAGGGAGCGAAGTAGAATTGGCACACTCGGCGGAATATCGGAACCTTCTAAACCATCAGATGCTGCTGCTCGGTCCGACTCCTCGCTAGTGGTAACCTCGATTTGATGCATCGGGACATTATTTTCCATGACTTTATTAAACTTTAATAATAGCTAAAGCTGAAGAATTGTGAGCCTTCCTCTTTGCCCGCCCGTGTTCCTAAAACGCTCCGAATTCTTTCTAAATGTGCGTTTTTTCTATTGCACGTGCAAGTTTAAGTTAAGGGAGGCACCTATATTATAATCTAATTAACCGTATCCAAGCAAGCGCGGCCCGGGAATGGTGTTCAAGCGAGACGTTGTTTACTTCGTCCTGAACTTGCTTGGAATCGTGGTGTGCATTTACTCACTTCACGTAGAAAACTCAAAGGCCATGGACAAAGACTACGTGGCCATGTGCGATCTGAGCTTCAAAGCGTCCTGTTCGAAAGTTGTGACATCCGAGTACGTCCTCCGTTCGTTTTAACGTACAGATTGCTGCATGTAAGTTGTTTTTTAATTGCCACAAAAGCCTATAATTTGCTTAGCATTTCTAAATGTGTCTTTTAATTTTGAGAGGCGGGGTTGGGGAGGAGCTGGCAGTGTGTTGTAACATGTATTGCCTCCTCATCGGCGTAGCTACAGCAAGGGCTTTGGGATAGTCGGCCCGCTACTCGGAGAGGACAGTCCTTTTAATGTCTCCAATGCTGCGTACGGTATCTTGCTGTACGTGACGCTGATTGCCATAGGTGAGGAATGGTTGGTTATGTAATGTGTGGGTGAACATCGCGTTGCGTTCACCGCAGCAATTTTAACGACGACAAGATAGTGTGCTTTTTTAGAAAGCAACCGTTTGTCGAATTCCACATGTGATATAAATGATATTGTAGCTTCCCTCGTCTTATCACTGTTGGTACCAGTTGCCAGGCAAGAGAAATTCTCGAACACATTTGGGGCATATCTGTTCAGTGTTGTAATTGTAGCCATAAAATCCAACTCTAAGCACTTGCAATCGTATCCCTATACGCCAAACGTGATAATCTCACGGGGCATTTAATTAGCCCTAAAATTAAGACACAGCCACAAACAACATTACCAGTCAGCCAATCTTTTAACATCACATTCTTTTCTTCCCACCAAAAAAAGGTTTTGTTCCAGCTCTCACCTGGGCTTCTGTAGCCATGCTCCTGTTTGGAATCCCAGTGAATCTCTACCTGGCCTACATCATGCTAGTCATCCTTGAGGACATATGCCTTCTCTGCTCCACCCTGTACACTATAAACTTCACCTTGATGGGCGTGGCCCTCTACAGATGGCACAGGGAGCGCTCCAGAGGGACAGCAAAGCCACACCATAGCTAGGGCGTGCAGCTAGGTGCAGTTTATGTTGTGTGAGGTGGATTGTGATGACTTCTTTTCTATGTTGAATTAACTAGATACTTATCATCCGGCATTTAAAAGTGGGAGAGAGGCCATTTGGGTGAGGTATACATTGTGTACCTGTAACATCAAAGTGGTAGCCTCTCAATTCTCAAGTGATGGTTAACATGTTAAAGGGTAACTCCCACCCTCCTGTGATGGTACCAAAGGGTTAACTCCCCACCCTCCTGTGATGGTATCAAAGGGTTAACTCCCCACCCTCCTGCATACTCCAGATGGCCATACATTTCTACTCGCATTACACAGGTACACAAGGAGAGAAGGGAGAGGTGGTGAACATGACAGTATCGATGTGTGAGGTGTGCATGAAGATTGTGTGCAGCCATGTTCGACTGTACCCAGCACACCTGGGGACACATCAAGGCCCAGTATTGAAAAAAAAAAATGCTTCTATCTTGAATTAAAGAAGAACCAGACACTAGTAAACCTGACACGCCCAATTCTTCTGGCAGCAAGGTAGACGTGCAGCACAGCATATACTGCCAATGGAAGAGCAGAAAACACGTAATATATGTGCGAGTGTGTACATGTGTGTATAGTTGGTGTGTGTGTGTGTGTGTGTGTGTGTGTGTGTGTTTGTGTGTGTGTGTGTGTGCATACTCACCTCCAGGAACCACCATTAGGACTCCTATTGCAAAGAAGATAATTCCTCTGTATGCTTCATCTGCACAGGTGTGTCAGCGTGTGTAAAGCCATACATTTTAATACAATACCAATATGGTATTATTACATGTCATACATGTCATTACACTTCAAACTGAATAATCACACCACCTGGCAATAAAACCTGTACTTTGTACCATGCAATAAAAACACGATTAAAAAATGGAGACAGAATGCCCAGGCCCAACAGATGTTTGCACTGTTGACTTAGTGGTATCATAGTATGTACCATCACTCACACCACACACCACACACCACTTACGGCTATAGACGATCTCCAGGACCAAGCCAACAATGAAACACACTGTATTTGAAAGTGTGAACAACAAAAATTAATAGACACACTTGGGAAGAGTCAAACTTTTCTGAAACAGCATAATTGCATGTACCCATTTACACCTTGATAACCAGTTCTGCACTAAGCACCATGTCCCAACACTCACCTATGCCCACCATCACTAAGCACCATGTCCCAACAACAACACAACAGTTCTTCTTCACGGTTGGCTCTTGAAACCACCTAAGGTGTGAAGGGAGGAGAGCAGCAAAGAGGAGAGGTGAGGGGTGAGGGGAGGAGAGAAGGGGAGGAGGTGAGGGGTGAGTGGAGGAGGGAAGGAGAGGAGATGTGGAGGAGAGGTGAGGGAAAACGTAAAGGAGGTGAGAAAATTGAAATCGGTAAATAGAGAATTTCTCGTGTACATACAAAAAAAACCGTTTTACATTGGTCACCAAACCTGATAACGTCTATATACATAAGGTTGGTGTTGGTGGTTGCATAGGTGTTTCCTATTATACATGTATGCACGCCCAGTCGTTACACGTAGCAAAGCTGTTGGCCTGCTATGGATGTGTGTGTGTGTATGTGTGTGTGTGTGTGTGTGTGTGTATGTGTGTGTGTGTGTGTGTGTGTGTGTGTGTGTGTGTGTGCATGTGTTTGTGCGTGTGTGTGCGTGTGTGTGTGTGTGCGTGTGTGTGCATGTGTGTGTGCGCGCTTGTGTGTGTGTTTGCGTGTGTATGGGTGAAAATGAGAAGAAGACTGGTACATTTACCACTTCGTCCTCTGATACTTTGCGGAAGTAAGGCGTCTGGACCCTCTACGCCAAGTTGTGTCGTCATCACTATCCTCGTCCGAACTAACAGAGGATGAATCGTTACGAGCAGGCTCTGACACAGCCAGCTGTTGAATGGCGGTATTGGCTCGGAACTGCCGTCAGGGGATATAAATAAAGAAACCAATACGTAAAATAGGCGTAGTAAACATACAGAAGGGTCTTCCTTAGGCTCCTGTGCTTTAGCAGTTGTAGTCACGACTTCTTCGCCAAATTCAGTCTCATCTTCATTGCCGTTGCCTCCTCTTGAACTCATGCCTTGCACTCTGTTTCAACTGGCGCTATCCTCCAAAAAAAACAAAAACAAAACCTTGATGCCAGTTTTCGTCCGTGCGCGTCAGTATTTGCAATGACTATTTTAAATAATGAAATAATTACAAAAAACATTACAAATAGATCAATGACACACAAATAGATCAATGACACACAAATAGATCAATGACACACAAATAGATCAATGACACACAAATAGATCAATGACACACAATGACACCACACACATAAATCATGAGCTGGTGTCCTTCATCCATGTGAGTGTAGCACTCCTCCATTTAACTCTGCTGCCTCTTATGCACAGATTTGTGGCTCTAAGTATGGCAAACGCCATTTTGGCCCGTACCCATCCAGTCACTTCACTTACTTAGCGGTTTTTCAGTGCTATTTTAGTTGCCAACAGTTCGTGACAGAGTTAGCTTCACGACCAAGGACACCATCAATGGAGGTGATGCATACCTAGCCTCAACACCCTCTAAGTATTTCTTTTTCTTTTCAATGTGGCTAGTGTATGACTAGGCTTCAGTGTCCATGACACGAATATCAAACAACACCTCAGTCCGGGCAGCCCGCACTTCTCTCACACCATCACGGTCAGCTGCCAGACCTCCCACAGGACCAGTATCTCTTACAATATATGAATTTGTTCTCTGATCACACCCCTAAATGCAATGGATGGAAGAGGCATCTCACACCTTATTGTGCCTTCCATCACTCAGAGATGTCAGTATTGAAGTTAAGTTATCTTCTCAAAGTCCTTTGACCGCATGACCTCATGACACATCTGTTGCAGGGACCATATGTGAGACATCTCCCTTGCCTTTTATTGAACATTAATTTATTTTTTACTCAATAGATTTTGGCGTATTAAAGATTTGTAGGCATATCAAACGTGCTGATTTTTTAATTTAGGTGAAATCATATAGATCTACCTTTGGTGACTGATACCTCATACTGATAGCTGGATACAGAAATACACATACACACACATACACACACATACCACACGCATACACACAAACACACACAAATATGTATACGTTTGGTGCCCAGACCTTATGACATTAATATTTTGATAAATGGCTCTCAAGGGCTTGAAGATTGTGGAGCTAGCCGGATTGGCTCCAGTGCCCTTTGCGGGGATGGTCCTAGCAGGTATGTGGAGGCAGGGCAAACACAAAAGCACAATATTGTGGGTTGCTCGGTTTTGACAGACTTTGGAGCGTCTGTGATCCGGATTGACAGACCCAACCAAGCATCGTTCGATACATTGGGAAGGTGGGTGTTTGCTCGAGTCCCGCTGCTTTTGTAACGTAACTTCGTGTCTGCGCGCTATCCAACAGGGGAAAGCGCTCCATTGCTGTGAACCTTCGGCACAGCGCAGGCAAGGAGGTGGCGTTGGAGGCGTGCAGAAACGCGGACGTGCTTCTTGAACCGTTTCGACCCGGCGTCATGGAGAAGCTGGGTCTGGGCCCGGACGTGCTTCTGGGAAGGAACCCGAGGCTGGTTTACGCCAGGCTGACGGGGTTCGGACAGTACGGCTCCCTCGCGCATAGAGCAGGCCACGATATCAACTACGTAGCTATATCCGGGATCCTATCAGTGAGTTGCACGCAGCAAGCAGGCTCCTCCCCCCCCCCCCCCCCCCCCCACCCTTCGCACTCTGTGTGATGCACCTTCTGTCTAGCTGCTCGGACGTAAGAACGAGAACCCAAGTCCTCCCGTTAACCTGGTGAGTTCATCAGGTGATGATTTGAATTGTAGGTCACAACATTTCAAGATGGGCGCGTGTAGAATTAACTATAAATAACATTTATAGAGTGTGTTTGTCTATGTGTTCATTTTCACCGAAGCTTCTACTTTTAAAATCACAGCTGCTTAACATTTAGTTTCCTGTCTTGTATCCTGAATCTAAACACATAACCATCCTAGATCTAAACACTCAGCCATCTTAGATTAGGCACATTACCATCTAGACACAAACATATTAGATCAAGAGCATATAACCATAATGTATTGGATATTTTATTTTATTTTATTTTTTGTAAAAAAACTTTTTCCAAGTTCTATTTCTTGCTAGTGATCATTGCATAACACATTGGCCAACTTGGCTACATGAAGTTATCCTAACCCTAACCCTTAGCCCTAAGTTATCCTAACCCTAACCCTTAGCCCTAAGTTATCCTAACCCTAACCCTTAGCCCTAAGTTATCCTAACCCTAACCCTTAGCCCTAAGTTATCCTAACCCTAACCCTTAGCCCTAAGTTATTCTAACCCTAACCCTTAGCCCTAAGTTATCCTAACCCTAACCCTTAGCCCACATATATACTCATCATGTAGCTGTTTATAATAAGTACTATAGTTGACCTGGGGCCTATAGAGCAGCCCACACAGGTACTTTTGGTTATTAAGATGTGCTTTTGTTTTGTACAATATTAAATGTTCCAACATGTAAGATAGATTCTTCAAGTGTCACTATTCCCAATGGGCTGGTAACATGACCTGGATTAAAATGTCTTCCAAATGTCTTTCAAATGCTACTGGCCATCATAATGAACCGCAAAGCTGTTTTCTACTAATTTGATATTTGTAATGTTATTAGAGTGCACGTTGAACATCTCTAGGACAACTATAAACTAACCATTGAATAAACGAATTATAACAAGGTCCTAGATCTAGGACAGTGAAGTTAAAAAGCAAATTTAGTAGTGAAGAAAAAAAGAAAAGAAAGATGACTGGAAGGCTTTGCCCCCATCCATCTCATCACTCTGTTTACGTGTACTGGTATCAGTGGTATCATAATATTGGATGACCTTACTTCTGACCATACAGCTGGCTGACTTTGCTGGAGGAGGTCTGATGTGTGTGATGGGCATCCTTATGGCGCTGCTTGAAAGGACTAGATCGGTCAGTAGGTTGGTGGATGTGTTTTTTTTTTGTCTTAGTAACTAGTTGTCTTTCCTTCCATTCAGAATTGTGGGCAGGTGGTTGATGCAGCGATGGTGGATGGCTGTTCTTACCTAGCATCCTTTCTGCTCTCTTCCAAGAAGCAAGGTGTCACTGCAGGTACCTCAGCCTCCCTATCCACATTCCCCTCTCTTCTCCCTCCCTCCCCTTCCTTCTCCTCCATCACTTTTCTTCACTTAGGTCCCAGAGGGACAAACTTACTGGATGGAGGGGCCCCCTTTTATGAAGTGTACGTAAGCATCCATCTGCTTGTATGTGGTTTTTGGGGGTGGGGGGTGGGGGAGTGGTGAGAGAGTGAGGAAAGTCTGGGAGAGTGGGGAAGGGGGGTAGATGTCTGAATGAAAAAAATGTCATATGAACTTTGCTCGTCGCCAAAATTGAGTGGATACTTTATAATTAATGCCTCAGTCTATTCTGTGAACCTTAGCCAGTTGATGACCTTGTGTCTCATAGCTCTGCAATGCTGCAGTATTTACACAACTGTTGGTGTGCAATTTTTATAAAGGATGTACACTCACTGGGTAACTTGATTCGTGCAGCTTCAAGACCTCTGACGGAAAGTACATATCAGTTGGAGCCCTTGAGCCACAGTTCTATCAGTTGAGCCAAATTTTATGTTCCACTAGTCTTTGACATAACCATCTCCCTTCCTCTCCTCCACCATGTTGCATTCAGGGCATTGCTGCAAGGTTTAGGTTTAAGTGGTGAAGACCTACCTGCGCAGATGGACAAGAGGCATTGGGTAAGCATTGGGTACTGCTCCCTACTTGTTTGTCACTTCTCTCTCCCATCATGCCCTCCCCCTCACTTCACGGCTGCAGTCCCAGTTGAAGGAGAGGTTTGCTGGTGTGTTCCTGACCAAGACAAGAGATGAGTGGACTGAAATATTTTCAAGTTAGCAAGTGGGAAGGCTACTTGATAGCTGACAACCTTTACCTTAAATTTATCTCCCCTCACCAAATTAACCTTTCGACAAAAGGATTGGATGCTTGTGTAGAACCCGTTTTGGAGGTAGCAGAGGCTGTTACTCATCCACACAACAAGTTGAGGGATTTTAACTAGATCTCCCACCACACCTGCAGTCCATTTGTACTTAACCCCCTCGTACACAGGGAGCGGCATGTCTTTGCTTCAGAAACAGAAGCCAGTAAGTGTTTAGTTGTTTTTGTTTGTGGAAAAGCTTCAATACATTGGAGTCACTGAGCAGATCCAGCACCAAGGCTAGTGAGGACACCAGCAGTACCAGGTATGGCACTGGTCAACGTTCCTATCAGTGTTGTTTAAGCACCCTTGTGGTGCTGTGAGTGCACCCTTGTGGTGCTGTGAGAGCACCCTTGTGGTGCTGTGAGAGCACCCTTGTCATGCTGCATGAACACACTTGTGGTAATGTGTGAGTGCAATTGTTCTGTTTGGGTATATAACCAGGAACCAGTATCTCACCAGAGATTGGAGAACACACTGTGGAAGTGCTGAAGGAGTTAAAATACACTCCAGAGGTGGGTAAAAGTTAAAATGACAGTTTTAGAAGAATACTCTTACCATTTTACCATATTACATACAGAGAATCGAAGAACTACTAAGTACTGGAGCAGTAGTTCAACATCTAAATGATTCCAAATTGTGACTTGTATATCCACATACTTTGGATTGGCAATAAGTCCACCACTTATGGTTGGTTGCACAGTATTTTTTTGGCGAAACCTTTTTTCTATGAGAGCTTGCTAACAGATGGGCACAGTCAGACATAGCCACTGATGACTTTTAAAACGTCTCAGGGTGTGTGTGTGTGTGTGTGCAGAATATTAACCATATGTGTGTGTGTGTGTGCAGAATATTAACCATTAAACGGCAATGTGTGTGTATGTGTGTGTGTGCAGAAGATTAACCCTTAAACAGCAATGTGTGTGTGCGCAGAATATTAACCATTAAACAGCAATGTATGTGTGTGTGTGTGTGTGTGTGTGTGTGTGTGTGTGTGTGTGTGTGTGTGTGTGTAGAATATTACGGCAGTAACTCTCATATAGGATTTGTGCCGTATCGTGTCCCGCGTATAACTCACGAACCGAGAAACGGATAGTGTAGCTCTTTATTGCTATAGATCCACAATGGAAAGACGATCATTTTCATGTTTTGTTCAAGTCGCTAGACCGTTTACTTTAAGAGAACAAAGAAGGTCGTAGTTCTCATTCCCAGGCCTTGATTTGTCCATAGTCGTCTTTATGGGTGAGTATAACTCGAGATAGGAAAGGTTTTAAAGAGCGCCAGTTACACCAAAAATCGTAGAAAATTCTGACAATACATCTTCACTTATCAGATATATAAATAAAGCATGTTACCAATATACGTAATTTGCAGCTTTTCTCGCGCGCCAAGATATCAGTACGTAATCGCTACGTAATATAGAGAGTTAGCTATATTAAAACCGTTTCCATGACAATGCTTCAGAATTGTGGATTGTGTATGATTGGCATGGAACAGGTGTGAGTTTCATTTGTGTTTTTAGTTTTGCTTACCACTTTTAGCTAGCGAAGTTGTTTTTGTCAAAATGCCTTTACGGCTACGAATGAGGAAAGCTAAGCGACGAGAGGAATACCTCCTAAATCGAGACTATGAGTTAGAGTCCTCCCGAGTTCGGTACGATGCTGATGCTGAACAAAGGCGGGCGTCTGCTCGTGATATGTACAGAGCAAATCTGGAGTCGAACCGAGCTTCTAAGAGGTGGCAACAGGAAAAGAATTCTGTTGCGCCACATTGTGTTGCTAGGCAATAAACGTGGGAATTACAACGGCTGGATTTTATCGTACAATCGTATCAGTTACTTCTACATTGTACTACATGTATACCTATATACTAGTAGTCACTTATTAAAAAAATGAATGAAACAAGATACAAAAAACATTCTCTCTGAGAAAGTTAGTGGTATATAGGATTTGAAGGCAATGGTGGTGTAAAAAGAAAGGGAACAAGGGATTCAGTGCAGATACAATGATGATTCCTATATTTAGCACTGTATAGAACGCCATTACAATTATGTTGCTAAATATAGGAATAATCATTGTATCTGCACTGAATCCCTTGTTCCCTTTCTTTTTACACCACCATTGCCTTCAAATCCTATATACCACTAACTTTCTCAGAGAGAATGTTTTTTGTATCTTGTAAATAGATCAATGACACCACACACATAAATCATGAGCTGGTGTCCTTCATCCATGTGAGTGTAGCACTCCTCCATTTAACTCTGCTGCCTCTTATGCACAGATTTGTGGCTCTAAGTATGGCAAACGCCATTTTGGCCCGTACCCATCCAGTCACTTCACTTACTTAGCGGTTTTTCAGTGCTATTTTAGTTGCCAACAGTTCATGACAGAGTTAGCTTCACGACCAAGGACACCATCAATGGAGGTGATGCATACCTAGCCTCAACCCCCTCCAAGTATTTCTTTTTCTTTTCAGTGTGGCTAGTGTATGACTAGGCTTAAGTGTCCATGACACGAATATCAAACAACACCTCAGTCCGGGCAGCCCGCACTTCTCTCACACCATCACGGTCAGCTGCCAGACCTCCCACAGGACCAGCATCTCTCACAATATATGAATTGGTTCTCTGATCACACCCCTAAATGCAATGGATGGAAGAAGCATCTCACACTTTATTGTGCCTTCCATCACTCAGAGATGTCAGTATTGAAGTTAAGGCATATCAAATGTGCTGATTTTTGAATTTAGGTGACATTATATACCTTTGCTGACTGATACCTCATACTGATAACTGGATACAGAAATACGCATGCACACACATGCACACAAACACACACACACACACACACACACACACACACACATACCACACGCACACACAAACACACACAAATACTTTTTAAAAATGTCTGTATACGTTTGGTGCCCAGACCTATGACATTAATATTTTGATAAATGGCTCTCAAGGGCTTGAAGATCGTGGAGCTAGCCGGATTGGCTCCAGTGCCCTTTGCGGGGATGGTCCTAGCAGGTACGTGGAGGCAGGGCAAACACAAAAGCACAATATTGTGGGTTGCTCGGTTTTGACAGACTTTGGAGCGTCTGTGATCCGGATTGACAGACCCAACCAACCATCGTTCGATACATTGGGAAGGTGGGTGTTTGCTCGAGTCCCGCTGCTTTTGTAGCGTAACTTCGTGCCTACGCGCTATCCAACAGGGGAAAGCGCTCCATTGCTGTGAACCTTCGGCACAGCGCAGGCAAGGAGGTGGCGTTGGAGGCGTGCAGAAACGCGGACGTGCTTCTTGAACCGTTTCGACCCGGCGTCATGGAGAAGCTGGGTCTGGGCCCGGACGTGCTTCTGGGAAGGAACCCGAGGCTAATTTACGCCAGGCTGACGGGGTTCGGACAGTACGGCTCCCTCGCGCATAGAGCAGGCCACGATATCAACTACGTAGCTATATCCGGGATCCTATCAGTGAGTTGCACGCAGCAAGCAGGCTCCTCCCCCCCCCCCCCCCCCCCCCACCCTTCGCACTCTGTGTGATGCACCTTCTGTCTAGCTGCTCGGACGTAAGAACGAGAACCCAAGTCCTCCCGTTAACCTGGTGAGTTCATCAGGTGATGATTTGAATTGTAGGTCACAACATTTCAAGATGGGCGCGTGTAGAATTAACTATAAATAACATTTATAGAGTGTGTTTGTCTATGTGTTCATTTTCACCGAAGCTTCTACTTTTAAAATCACAGCTGCTTAACATTTAGTCTCCTGTCTTGTATCCTGAATCTAAACACATAACCATCCTAGATCTAAACACTCAGCCATCTTAGATTAGACACATTACCATCTAGACACAAACATATTAGATCAAGAGCATATAACCATAATGTATTGGATATGTTTTTTTTTTTTTTTTTTTTTGTAAAAAAACTTTTTCCAAGTTCTATTTCTTGCTAGTGATCATTGCATAACACATTGGCCAACTTGGCTACATGAAGTTATCCTAACCCTAACCCTTAGCCCTAAGTTATCCTAACCCTAACCCTTAGCCCTAAGTTATCCTAACCCTAACCCTTAGCCCACATATATACTCATCATGTAGCTGTTTATAATAAGTACTATAGTTGACCTGGGGCCTATAGAGCAGCCCACACAGGTACTTTTGGTTATTAAGATGTACTTTTGGTTATTAGGATGTGCCTTTGTTTTGTACAATATTAAATGTTCCAACATGTAAGATAGATTCTTCAAGTGTCACTATTCCCAATGGGCTGGTAACATGACCTGGATTAAAGATGTCTTTCAAATGCTACTGGCCATCATAATGAACCGCAAAGCTGTTTTCTACTAATTTGATATTTGTAATGTTATTAGAGTGCACGTTGAACATCTCTAGGACAACTATAAACTAACCATTGAATAAACGAATTATAACAAGGTCCTAGATCTAGGACAGTGAAGTTAAAAAGCAAATTTAGTACTGAAGAAAAAAAGAAAAGAAAGATGACTGGAAGGCTTTGCCCCCATCCATCTCATCACTCTGTTTACGTGTACTGGTATCAGTGGTATCACAATATTGGATGACCTTACTTCTGACCATGCAGCTGGCTGACTTTGCTGGAGGAGGTCTGATGTGTGTGATGGGCATCCTTATGGCGCTGCTTGAAAGGACTAGATCGGTCAGTAGGTTGGTGGATGTGTTTTTTTTTTTGTCTTAGTAACTAGTTGTCTTTCCTTCCATTCAGAATTGTGGGCAGGTGGTTGATGCAGCGATGGTGGATGGTTGTTCTTACCTAGCATCCTTTCTGCTCTCTTTCAAGAAGCAAGGTGTCACTGCAGGTACCTCAGCCTCCCTATCCACATTCCCCTCTCTTCTCCCTCCCTCCCCTTCCTTCTCCTCCATCACTTTTCTTCACTTAGGTACCAGAGGGATAAACATACTGGATGGAGGGCCCCCCTTTTATGAAGTGTACGTAAGCATCCATCTGCTTGTATGTGGTTTTTGGAGGGTGGGGGAGTGGTGAGAGTAAGGAAAGTCTGGGAGAGTGGGGAAGGGGGGTAAACTTAGCTTTAAAGGTTGCATTTATTGCACATCCTCATTCGCTTCCAAGGGCATGTGCCCTATATATAGCATGGGACTACTAAATTTTAATGAAAAAAATGTCATACGAACTTTGCTTGTTGCCAAAATTGAGTGGATACTTTATAATTAATGCCTCAGTCTATTCTGTGAACCTTAGCCAGTTGATGACCTTGTGTCTCGTAGCTCTGCAATGCTGCAGTATTTACACAACTGTTGGTGTACAATTTTTACAAAGGATGGACACTCACTGGGTTTGCTTCGTGCAGCTTCAAGACCTCTGATGGAAAGTACATATCAGTTGGAGCCCTTGAGCCACAGTTCTATCAGTTGAGCCAAATTTTATGTTCCACTGGTCTTTGACATAACCATCTCCCTTCCTCTCCTCCACCATGTTGCGTTCAGGGCATTGCTGCAAGGTTTAGGCTTAAGTGGAGAAGACCTACCTGCGCAGATGGACAAGAGGCATTGGGTAAGCATTGGGTACTGCTCCCTACTTGTTTGTCACTTCTCTCTCCCATCATGCCCCCCCCCTCCCCCTCCCCCTCACTTCACGGCTGCAGTCCCAGTTGAAGGAGAGGTTTGCTGGTGTGTTCCTGACCAAGACAAGAGATGAGTGGACTGAAATATTTTCGAGTTAGCAAGTGGGAAGGCTACTTGATAGCTGACAACCTTTACCTTAAATTTATCCCCCCTCACCAAATTAACCCTTCGACAAAAGGATTGGATGCTTGTGTAGAACCCGTTTTGGAGGTAGCAGAGGCTGCTACTCATCCACACAACAAGTTGAGGGGTTAACTATATCTCCCACCACACCTGCAGTCCATTTGTACTTAACCCCCTCGTACACAGGGAGCGGCATGTCTTTGCTTCAGAAACAGAAGCCAGTAAGTGTTTAGTTGTTTTTGTTTGTGGAAAAGCTTCAATACATTGGAGTCACTGAGCAGATCCAGCACCAAGGCTAGTGAGGACACCAGCAGTACCAGGTATGGCACTGGTCAACGTTCCTATCGGTGTTGTTTAAGCACCCTTGTGGTGCTGTGAGAGCACCCTTGTCATGCTGCATGAACACACTTGTGGTAATGTGTGAGTGCAATTGTTCTGTTTGGGTATATAACCAGGAACCAGTATCTCACCAGAGATTGGAGAACACACTGTGGAAGTGCTGAAGGAGTTAAAATACACTCCAGAGGTGGGTAAAAGTTAAAACAACAGTTTTAGAAGAATACTCTTACCATCTCCTACCATATTACACACAGAGAATCGAAGAACTACTAAGTACTGGAGCAGTAGTTCAACATCTAAATGATTCCAAATTGTGACTTGTATATCCACGTACTTTGGATTGGCAATAAGTCCACCACTTATGGTTGATTGCACAGTAATTTTTTGGCGAAACTTTTTTTCTATGAGAGCTTGCTAACAGATGGGCACAGTCAGACATAGCCACTGATGACTTTTAAAACGTCTCAGGGTGTGTGTTGGTGCAGAATATTAACCATTAAACAGCAATGTGTGTGTGCAGAAGATTAACCATTAAACAGCAATGTGTGTGTGTGCAGAAGATTAACCATTAAACAGCAATGTGTGTGTGTGTGTGTGTGCAGAAGATTAAACATGAACCACATGCACCAATCCCATAAAAACTATATAGACAAAACAAGCAATAGTGACAGAAAGAGAGTAAAATATGTGTGCGTTGTGTCTGCGAGTTCCATAGATGCAAATCACGTGCGTATGCCCGGTCCCCTCAGAAGCCTAATCAAAGCAATGTCTTTGGTCATAAGAGTCACTCGCTTGGCGTGCAACGCTAAGAGGTTTGCGTCCGACAGGAGGGAAACGAGGTACGTTTCTGCCGCCTCCTGCATGCACTCTATAGCGGCCTTCTGCCATCGGTACGTATCACCATCTGGATGTTTATAAGCCACCAGTTCTCGGACCAGCCGAGCAAAGGGGGCCTTCCTGATCAGAAGGTGCGTAGACCTCTGGTACATCCTGATCTCTTGGAGAGCGCGTCCTTGATTGACCCTCTTTGGGGCTGCTTGCTTCTTTCTTCTGCCAACATTTGCCGTTGGCGTTGGAGCGGCAGCCGTTGCCTTCTTGGTAGCATTAGCTCGAGCAGTGCTCTGTTGTGGAAGAATGCGATTATAGACACAATCAAGTATATACGACGAAAAAACTTACTGGTGTTCTAGGCATTGTTTAGCGACTCAATTCCCGCCAAGAGCGTTACTAAAGCAACCATTCAGTTAAATTATATACGGTTTAAACTGGTCTCGTCCCCAGACCCACAAGACGTAAGCAGGGGAGGGAGGTGCCCGACTTGCTAGTGGCGTCCCTAGGTGTTTCAAAAGGGGGGGGCTAATCAAACAGAGGGGCGTCATGGGGGCGTGGCTCTGACTAATCAATTAGGCATGCAGAAATTCATATTACAATTTATTGAGCAAATAAATTAATTACAGAAACTGAATGGTTAAATTGTGCAATAACTATCCCTACTCCATAAATAGTTCTATTCTTCTTGGGTGCATCTTGAGAAATATCTCAGCTGTGTCATAGTTTACTGGATGTGAGTAATGAATATTCATAAGTGCTAACGAAGTAAGCCGTCTACAGGTCATAGAGGACTATGCTATGTTCAGTTATACATGCACTTGTAAGGTTGCAAATGGTTTCTTTTTTAAAAGTATCCCTCACTTTATGCAACTTCATACATGTATGGGTACAGCAACAGATGGTACAGCTCACCACAGACAACCATAAAACTGAAATGATCACCCCATGGCATTGGATGCATGGGGGACATTGGATGAGTGTACATGGGGCATTGGATGGGTGTGTGTGCATGGGGGACATTGGATGAGTGTACATAGGGGCATTGGATGGGTGCATGTGCATTGAAGGCATTGGATGGGTGCACATGGGGGGGGGGGGGGGGGGGGGGGCATTGGATGGGTGTGCATGGGGGGCATTGGATGGGTGTACATGGGGACATTGGATGGGTGTACATAGAGGGGGCATTGGATGGGTGTACGTGGGGGCATTGGATGGGTGTACATAGAGGGGGCATTGGATGGGTGTACATGGAGGGCATTGGATGGGTGTGCATGGGGGGCATTGGATGGGTGTACATGGGGGGCATTGGATGGGTGTGCATGGGGGGCATTGGATGGGTGTACATAGAGGGGGCATTGGATGGGTGTACATGGGGGGCATTGGATGGGTGTGCATGGTGGCATTGGATGGGTTTACATGGGGGATATTGGATGGGTGTACATGACCCATGTGGGACATTGAATGGGTGTACATGGTGTGTGTGTGCAGGGGGCATTGGATGGGTGTGCAGGGGGGGCATTGGATGGCGTACATGGGGGGCATTGGATGGGTGTACATGGGGGCATTGGATGGGTGTACATGGGGGACATTGGATGGGTGTACATGGGGGGCATTGGATGGGTGTACATGGGGGGGGGGGGGGGGGGGCATTGGATGGGTGTACATGGGGGGCATTGGATGTGTGTACATGACCCATGTGGGGCATTCAATGGGTGTGTGTGATGGGGGACATTGGATGGGTGTGCATGGGGGGCATTGGATGGGTGAACATAGAGCATGGTTGTACAATAACATGTGGCGCCAACTTCATGGACCATGGTTCCAGTAAAACCCCAGCAGGTCTTGTTTCCAATACCACAGGCCTTGGCTCCACTCAGACCACATTGCTTGAATACCATATGCAGGAATGGATAGGCCATATGCACTATATGATCGAACGGCCCGGGCTGTGTCTTTTCATAACAGCCTTGGTTGGGTTCATCCCTGGCCCCGTTGCAGGAGGGTTTCACCTAGTATGCATCCAGAGTGCAATCTATCTTTACCAATGCATAGACAAATAGCCAATACACTGTACAGAATATGGTGTCGCGGGTGATAATAATAATAATATATAATAATAATAATACTTTATTTGGTAAATTTACACCAAAAAGGCAAGTAATGGCATTAGGAAATGCACTTATAAACTGCCTAAACTATTTATAAGGGAATAGTTTACAAAAGGGGGTAAGGTCAACATGACTCAGATGAGCTTTAAATGCACAGACGGAGGATGCAGACACCACTGAGTTGGGCAAAGAGTTCCAAATTGGTATGACACGTTCTGAAAAAAAGTTTAGACGAAAATTATGATGTGGTAATGATCTGGACTTGAGCTTAAAGTGGTTACCTCTGGTAAAATGAACATGAGAGTTGATAACAAAGAAGTCAGATACATCGACATCAACAAGGTGAAACACTATCTTGTAACACATCACTAGGTCAAAGAATACCCTGCGATATTCAAGAGATTGAAGATTTAAATTTCTTAGCCGAGTGCCATAATCCATATATGAAAGCTTAGCTCTTCTGCAAACAGCTCTAGTAAAGAAGCGTTGGACCTTTTCAATGGAATGAATGTCTTGATGAAGCCATGGATTCCACACCTGAGTGTTTGACTCAAGAAGTGGCCTAACATAGGTAGTGAACAGCTGTAAAAGTATTGAAGCATCATTTGAGTGAAAACCCTTCAAAAGAAGAGCACATCGATGATGTGCTTTAGCAGCAATAGCCGAGCAGTGAATGTGAAACTTTAAATCAGATGAAAGAAAGACACCAAGATCACGAATAGAAGATACTTCTTCTAAGACTACGCTTGATAAAGAATACTTGATAGATGGGACTGCTAGATTTCCAAATGAGATGACATTACATTTTTGAAAAGCAATGTTTAGCTGCCACTTGGAAGACCAGTTACAAAATTCAGATAGAGAGTTTGAGAACGCAGGATCTTCTGTACTGTAACGAGCAGAGTATAGTTTAGTATCATCAGCAAAGATTTTCACCTTTACAGGTGGTGTGAGACAGTCAGGAAGGTCATTGATGTATATTAGAAAGAGTAGAGGACCTAGAACAGAGCCTTGAGGCACACCACTTATGACAGGAAGTAGAGTGGACTGAGATTCATGAATATATACACATTGAAACCGATCAGAGAGAAAAGAGGATAACCAATCCAATAAATGAGAAGTAAATCCATACAATTTGGCTTTTAAAAGAAGCTTAGAATGAGAAACTGAATCAAAAGCCTTAGCGAAGTCAATGTATACAGCATCAACTCTCATTTTATTGTCAGCCAGCAAAGTATAATCATTTAAGGTTGTTAATAATTGGGTGCAAGTAGAGCGCTTAGCCAAAAAGCCATATTGTTCATCAGATAGGAGATGGTTAGCCCTCAGAAAGGCAATCATTGAATCAGATATGATACTTTCCATAACCTTGCCACAAATACTTGTAAGAGAGACAGGTCGATAGTTAGATGGAAGCTTGCGATCACCTTTTTTAAAAATAGGACAGACATAGGCAATTTTCCAATCAGATGGAACTCTACCACACTTCATTGACATATTGAAGAGATAAGACAAAGGAAATGCTATCCCACCAGCAATTGACTTTAAAAAGATAGCAGGAAGATTGTCTGGAGTTTTAGAGTATTTCAATGGCAGTTTCATTAAAGCTCTAAACACTCTGTCATAAGTGAAAGTGACAGAACCAAGAGAAGCAGCAACTGGATTACGGTGAGCTAAGGAAGGTAGGATACCATCATCCACTGTAAATACGGAAACAAAGAATTGATTTAGCAGGTCGCATTTATCTGAATCAGAAGTAGCAATACTTCCATCACTTCTAGCTAAAGGGGGAATAACAGCAATATTTTTTAATTTGGAGTTGGCATAAGAATAGAAATATGATAGGTTTCTACTATTAACAACTCTCAACTCTTTGGAAGCAAGATATGCTTGAACTGCAAAATCATACTCCTTTGCAAATTTACGATAGAGACTCTTGTTAACGTGATACCATTTTTTCTTTTTCTGAAGTAATGCTCGAATATGACGAGGTATAGAATATTTTTTCAAAGAAACTTTTCTTAGAGGGACAAACTGAGCAATAGATTCTCTTAAAACACCTTCAATTTTATTCCAAATATCATCAACAGTTGAACACGTATTGAAGAGCAGTGATAGCGCTAAAAATAGCAATATTCTGAAGGCTCACAACTTCTAGTAGAATACGCGGCACCACGAGATGACATTGGAAAATATAGAAACAACCTACCGGCTTTACACTGTTAAAATTTCAACGTACTTTATTAGTCTCGTACCCAGACCCAAACGTACGTAAGCATTATCGCTTACAGTATAATACAGCGTACATAGGGTCTGGCCAACAAGTTGAAGAAAGTTGTTCTTGGGAATGTAATTGGAATGTTCGATAATTAGGGTTGTCATAGCAACGGCTACGTCATCACGATAAAACGTGAGGTTTGTTTAAGCAGATCTGTCTTGCTTAAGCTACGGAGAGAAAAGGTTACCACCGGAATGATACTCTCAGAGTGGTGAAGGCGATGGGCTGGAAAGCGATTCACGACAGATTTTAGACGTACTTCGTAATGACTCCTTCCATATTGAAATGGCTTTCCCTTCGTTTTAGACACGTGTCCATATATCACAACCTTAGCCGCGCACGCACGATCAAGCACCAGGCTCCTCTCTGTAGTGTGGAATGCTATTGGAATCTAATTACCGTGACGTCACGCGGGCTCTCGATTCTGATTGGAGCGCCAACATTCCGGCGCACCAGAACAACTTCGATCGACTTGTTGGCCAGACCCTCTGTACGTGATGTTATACTGTAAGCGTTAATGGACTCTCATTCATGCGGCTGTGACGCCCGGTACGAGGTACATGTACCTGTACCATGTCCCCACCCAACCGCACCCGTCCCTAGCAGGGGTTTGGCAGGGTGCTGGGCCCCTCCCCCCCCGGCTCGCGCGTGCCGATGGCCAGCAGGCCCAATAGGCACCCCTTCCGATAGCAGCAATGCTTGGGGGAGCCAGGAGGGAACTTCTGGAATGCCCAGCACCTGATCACGGCACAAGCCGGAGAGTATAACAGCGATAACAAACCCTCCTGCTAGGTCACGGGAAAAACAAGAGAAATAAAAATAAAATAAAATAAAAATGACTGACAGAACAAAAAAAAAAGAAGGAGCCCACCCGAACTCCAACCACGCACTGCAAACGGAGCTTGAATGCCGAATGCCGCGCATGCGCGTACCCATGCATATCGATCCATTAACCTCAGTTAACCTGTACGGCTAACTTACCTTTAATGGACTCTCATTCATGCGGCTGTGACGCCCGGTACGAGGTACATGTACCTGTACCATGTCCCCACCCAACCGCACCCGTCCCTAGCAGGGGTTTGGCAGGGTGCTGGGCCCCTCCCCCCCCGGCTCGCGCGTGCCGATGGCCAGCAGGCCCAATAGGCACCCCTTCCGATAGCAGCAATGCTTGGGGGAGCCAGGAGGGAACTTCTGGAATGCCCAAAGGGGCGACCATTTATGGTCGGCCCCTCCATTTGGGTCTGGGTACGAGACTAGTACTTTATAAGGGCGGAAACTTTACCAGGGCAACGTTTATCCTCCTAGGTCGAGAATCACCGCGTGGATTTGCAAGCTAATGCCACATCCAGGATTGAACGATAGCGCCAGAGATGCACATCATTAATACCAGTAGACATTGTAGAAACTGTACATAGACAACGCCGGCACTGTATCGAAACGGTCTGTACAAAAAGGTCCATCCACAAGAACAGATGTGTTGCTAGGGTCGTAATTAGGTCCGTTGCTATGAAAAAATTTCGTATCAAGGGGCGTAGCCTTTTTGTCCAAGGTTTCAATGTAATGAAACAGCCGTGCAACTTCACGGAGTGCACGCTGAACTCCGTAGAGTATGGCTCACATGCGCCGATTTATCCTACACTAATTATATTCATATTCGGGTTCGAGGATGTACCTAAATTTACTGAGTCTAGTAGGATCGATAAATAGCCCCATTGTTTAGACTTAATTCTCGCCAAAAGCGTTACTAAGTCAACCATTCTGTTAAATTACCATAGTTAAAACTATACAAACGTCAACAGCCGTGATCGTCTAGTGGTTAGGACATTGCGTTGTGGCCGCAATAACCCAGGTTCGAATCCTGGTTACGGCATTTTTTTTTTAATCGTGTTAATTTTTAAAATTTTTAATTAGTATGTGTAAGGACTGCAGCATTGCCTCTTCATATGTACACGCTGGGACTTTCAACTTTGCATGTATTGTTTCACCCCTTAGCTGTGCAGCTAGATTGAATATATGTAAATGTCTACAAATCTCACCTGCTCAGCCAATCCAATCTGAACTTTTGTTAATGTTATCTTGTACTGTACTATGATTTCATCGTTAATAAGTTCACTAAACCAAGTTTGCTAGCTCCCCCCCTCCCGTCAATTTCCAGTAGTTAAATACTTATCATTTTGGGGCATAACAATGACATGGGATGTGAGAAGAACACACAGTGTTGCACGGCTGGCTGGCTAGTCAGAGTCATCGCCTGAACCGCTACTCTCAGATGCATCGCTCTCGCTCCCTTCGCTGGGCAAGCTCACCAGCTGGTCCCCTTCCCCTCCCTTGGCTCCACGCTTGCTCCTGGTGACGTGCGATTTGCTAGCGGCCACAGTCGACTCCTTCTTACCGGGCTGTGATGTTTTGGCGGGAGAATCTGCAAGGAATGCCGCAATTTCAGTGTCCAACGCACACTATAACAATGGATTTGACCAAGTTGGTGGGAACTGGACAAAAACCTAACTACTTTAATAACTCAGCACTAACCTTTCTCATCATCATCATTTTCGGAGGCTGCACTGTCGTCGTCGCTCTTCACAAACTCTGCACTTTTGTACTTGCTGCTCTCTCCAGCACTCTTCCTGCCAGAGGCCTGCAGCTGTGCTTTTCTGGTACAGCGACGGTATAGTAATTGTGTGTGTGTGTGTGTGTGTGTGTGTGTGTGTGTGTGTGTGTGTGTGTGTGTGTGTGTGTGTGTGTGTGTGTGTGTGTGTGTGTGTGTGTGTGTGTGTGTGTTGTGTGTGGATGTATGCATGCATTGTACCAGTAATACAGCCATTTGTAAGTGTCCCATTCCCATTCTTGCATACTTGGGGGACTTGCTGGAGGTGGCCGGCTTGCTAGGTTTGGTGTGGGGAGTGGCAGCTGCAGCTGCTGCTTTGCCTGACGCCTTGTACTCTGCCATCTCTTTGTCGTATTTGGCTTTGAGTTCCTTTGCCTTCTGATGCCATGGCTGTACAAGACAACAATGAACCCTTTTCAGCTGACATCATAAGCACTGCTTGTCATCAACATTAATCCTTCCCACACCCCTAATAGCCCTTTCCCACAGTCCCCAGCCCCCCAATCTAGTGCCCAGGCCCTCATACTCTAGTGCCCAGGCCCCCATACTCTAGTGCCCAGGCCCTCACATTCTAGTGCCCAGGCCCTCACATTTTTATCAGCCACTTCCTTCCACATCTCCCCTGCCTTCTTTGCAATGTCAGTGGGCGAGATGCCAGGGAACTTCTCCTTGATAGCCGATCTGTTCTCCTGCAGCCAGACCATGTACGCTGTCAGGGGTTTCTTGGGAGCATTGGGGTCCTTCTTCTTAGCCTCCTGCAGGGGTAGAGAAACGACATCATTCATCTGTGCACACATGCACACACTCCACCACCTCCACCACCCACCCCTTTCTTCTTCTTGGAGGGAGGTTTGGAGGCACTGCTCTCAGCTTTCCTCTTCTTTGCCTTTGGCTGCTGCTCCTTTTCACTCCCTTCCTCCTCCTCCTCCTCCTCCTCCCCATCTTTTGCTTCCCCTTCACTGGGGCTCTTGGCATCAGAGTTGTACCTGTTGAGCAGTGGAGGGGAGGGATGGGGAGGAGGGGGGTGGGATGGGAGGGGAGGGATGGGTATGTTCAGTACATACAGCAGGGTCTGCTCAATACACTTTGTTAAATAAAACGAACACCATTGAATTCCATGGTGGTGCACACAAATAACACACACACACACACACACACACACACACACACACACACACACACACACACACACACACACACACACACACACACACACACACACACACAGGCATGTCTAAGTTAGCACAGCATATTATACGCCTGTGCATGTCACATAAAAAATATACAATGGGATTTTCAAATATGAAGGTAGATAAAAAGTCAGTTTGCATTTGATAAGTATGCTGGAGCAAAATCTTGTCTATTGAAACAAAAATTAAAAATTACTTACTCTAAATCATCATCGCTTCCACTTTTGGGTGCCACAAAGTCAGAGTCTTCTGCAAAGGCCAAAGACAACAGCCATTAAAAGGTGTACGTGGATGACATGAGCAGTACCGTCTTCAGAGTCCCTGTCCTCCCCCTCTGCCTTCATCCTCTCCAAGTAGGCGTCATGATTCTCCTCATCACTTGACTCATCTTTGTATGCAACAGTTGTGTTTTCTGACTGCTCATTCAAACAAGAGGTACACAAATGAATCAAATTTTTAACTTTTAAAATGCTTGTACAAAAGATGGTGATAAGCAAAGAAGCTGGGTGACAGTGGAGCCAAGGACACAGGTGCGTGGGTGGTGATCAAGTCAGGTGATCAACAAAGGTGTCAGGTGATGATCAAGTGATGAGGTAAAGGTCAGGTGATGATCAACTCACTTTTCCTTTGCTCTTGATTTTCAAGTTTTTCTCCAAAACAAATTCATGAAGACGGCTGTAGTCATCCCTTCAAATAAATAAATTAATAAATAATGATGCACTTGCATCCTCTGATTTAACCATGAGAACATAGATCTTCTAAATAGAGCCCATCCTTACTTCATCAAGCTACTGAAGTGCATGGTAGTGCCATCCTTGAGGTCCAAGTCAAAGTCAAAGGAGCGGCTCATGCCGGCCACCCCACTCATGCGGGCAAAGTTCACACAGACAATGTCCTCAAACTTGACATAAACAGCTGGTTTGTGCACGAAGATGAACCCTTTGTCCAGAGGGTAGAGGAAACCAGAAGTGGCCCGATGGGAACATGTGATGGCCGACTGGTTGCTGCTACTGCAAAGCAATCACTTCATAACGCCTGGAGCGTACCAAATGAAGCATGCACACACACACACACCACATGCACACACACACACAGCCACACCCACACATCCCCCACACACACACACACATGCACACAAACACACACACAGCCCTCACTTCTTGTAGGTACCAGGTACAGTGACCTTGCGTCCCACCAAGACCCTCAGAACTTTGCTGAACACTTCGTAGAACTGGCCCGTCATAGTCTTGCTCAGCTTGCCCTCATACTTCTCCTTCAGCTCATCTCTGTACAGTGCACACATAGACGTGCACATACATACCCACACATCAACACCCATACATTGGTAGTGCCAAACTAAGACAAGGTGGAGGGATGGGGGTGGAGGGATGGGAGGGATGGGGGTAGAGGGCTGTGAGGGCTGGAGGGAGGTGGGGTGGGGGTGGAGGGATGGGGTGGAGGGATGAGAGGGAGGTGGGCTGACTCACTCGGATAAAGACAGGGTGACACTAAACTCCTTCTCTTCGATGGGCAGTTGCAGAATGACAAAATTGTACCGTGTCTGCCCTTGACGAATGGGCGGGTCTAATGCCAGCTGGTGGAGACAACAACACTCATAGCTCCTTGGTACACGTATACATACAAATGGCCCACATAGCAACACAACATTAGAATAGTTCAAGTGACCAAACACCCTGCACTAACCACACCCTGCACCACTCACCACACCTGCACTAACCACACTTGCACTAACCACACCCTGCACTAACCACACTTGCACTAACCACACCCTGCACTAACCACACTTGCACTAACCACACCCTGCACTAACCACACCCTGCACTAACCACACTTGCACTAACCACACCCTGCACTAACCACACCCTGCACTAACCACACCCTGCACTAACCACACTTGCACTAACCACACTTGCACTAACCACACCCTGCACTAACCACACTTGCACTAACCACACCCTGCACTAACCACCCTGCACTCACCACAAAGAACATGTTTCGCTGATCGTTGTGAGGAAGTAGGAGGAGCTTAGTGATGGTGTTGTATGGGATCTTGTAGTCAAACGTCTTCCCGTGAAAGTGAAGGAACTTAAGATAGGCTTTTAGGCCATAGCGACCCCTGGGGGTAGAGGGGAGGAACTAAAGATAGGCTTTCAGGCCATAGCGACCCCTGGGGGTAGAGGGGAGGAACTAAAGATAGGCCTTCAGGCCATAGCGACCCCTGGGGGTAGAGGGGAGTAACTAAAGATAGGCTTTCAAGCTGGAGACGGCCAAAGGATCTGATAGCTTCAAGGACACAGATTTGGATACTTAATAAATGACAGTGACCCCCAAAACACATGTGCACATGCACAAACAGCCCACCCCATCCATCATATACCACCCCCACTCCTCCACACAACACACCTTGGTGTTAGACATGGCACTTCGGGGAAGACCACAATGGCATCCCCTGTGGCCTGCATCACGTCTGCCTTAGCGATGACCTTCTTGTGGAACTCCTGGAAAATGATACCAACTATACCAACAGTTCTAAATGAGGCTCACTACATTTAAGTTTGCCTATCTTAAAACTTGATAGTGAAGGTAACCTCTGCATTGATCAGAGGCAAAATTACTGCCATGTGCATAAAATAATGCTGTGACATATATGGGTTCAATAAATCGGAAAGGCAGTACTTATTTTCAGGCCTAGTCTCACTTCCCTTTCCCTCGCAATGCCTTAGGTCCCCTTTTCCTCGCAATGCCTGGTATCCCTGCCTGGATTCCTTTGAAAACCTAGTCCCCATCCCACCCCACACCTTCACAGGGTCTTCACTGCCCTCCACATTGGGGATATGGAATCTCATCTCCACCAGGGACACTGGAGTTTCATCATTCTGGTGAAACTCCAAGGTGATCTCGTTCTTGCCGGGAATAGCCTGGGACACCTCCTCCAGAGGGATCTCAAAGGCAGGCTTAGAGTCCACCATGAAGGAGAGGAGGGAGCCTTCAAACTTGGCATCCCCCCAGTTCCAGCCCTTCACACACAGCTCCACCTCCTTCAGGTCTTTCTTAAACTGTGACGAGAAGAAGTCCTTCAAAGACTGAAAATCCTGTGATGAAAGGGTTAAAACAAGCAAGCATGATGCAATATGGATATCTCAAGGGATGAACAAGAAGGAATCACATCAACACACCAATGGTAAACACGACTTCACAATGTAGCTGGAAATATATACCTTTAGAACAAACAGTTGCATGGCAATACTGGTGCTATTAATACATACTAGCAGACACCCGTGCCAACCCATAACTACTGATTCCCCACTCAAGGGTTGCTTAGAAACAAAACCAAAGTCAATAGATTCATGCACACATAACATGTAGAAACGGGCTATTTAACCATACACCCCTACAGATGGCAAATGTACCCACAAGCTTGTGTTATATCTCCACCCTCCCCCTAGGACATATTTCCAATAACCTCCCTTGAACAACGTCATATTTCAACCATTCCCCCCTGGACATCATTTATTATCATCTATAGGGCTGTACGGTTAATGGAATAGCCCAATACATTGCTACACGGCTCACTTAGGCCTACCGACTCTTTGAATCCATCAAACTTGGTCACGCTCCCGTTACTGGATACCACCTTCACCTCAAAGCCCCTTGCAACCCTCATCCATTCTAAGTTCACAACGTCCGAGTCATTGATTTGAATAATGTCGCCACTCTTGGAAGACTTGAAGTATATCCCGTTGGGTTGGATTTTCAAACGCCCAAGGTCCTGGCATATAAAAGATACGCTAAGAGCTTACCGCGGGTTTACATATACAGTTTCTGCATTACCAGAGCGCCTCTTATGATATGTCCAACTTCTTTGTAGTCCAATGCCATGGCGCCCTCGTTTTAGTTGCCGCCCAAATCCCGGTGGCCACGTGATTATATGAAGTTATTAATATTTAAGCGCACAAGTGCATTTAAAAGTACAGAGCGTTTAGTGCAGTGCTGCAATAAAATTGTCTCGTCCGAGGGTACATGCAATCACAGCAAAATGCCAGCAATAACTATAGCTAATATAAATGCCATTTTGTGTCCTTAACAAAAACGACTTCATTTGGTCCAGGAGTGTCAGTTTAGTTCAGACCGTGAGACTGTCACTGTCCCGAATTGAATTGTTTAATTAAATATTAAATTGTCTTCAACATTGTATTAAATGTATACTTGTATATTGCCACAGTCCACAAAAAAAATGCAAATGGATCACTGCAACTCAAAATTTAAAATTGCATAACGCATTTGACAGTTACAAATTAATGTAGCACAACTGAACATAAAGCTTTAAAGCAGGTCCGTCACCCCGTCCGTGTACTTCTCCACAATGTTATCGTATTTCTGTTTATACACGGAGGGCCGAGCCTCGATTGTCAATGTTGCACGTCAATTTGTGGCCTAAATTAATAGCGTCGCAAAGTACAGTATATTACAGCGGCGACGGAAAAAGTGTAGCTGCCATTATGAATAATGAAGTGAATTGCAAATAAGTGGTACGGCACAATCGCAAAAGTCGGCAAAACCCTCATCGCCATGTTTCTTATGAAACACAACACTGAACTTAAGCCATTTTCTTATGAAAACACAACACTGAACTTGAAGCCATCTTGTTATGAAACACAACACTGAACTTGGAACCATTTTCTTATGAAAACACAACACTGAACTTGAAGCCATTTTCTTATGAAACAATATGAACTTGAAGCCATTTTCTTATGCAACACAACACTGAACTTGAAGCCATTTTCTTATGAAGTATGAAACACAAATCATAGCATGTGAAGTAGCAGCTGTAAGCTATCACTCATGTGTTTATACCTGCTGCTCACTAGCGATTTAACTGATATGAATAATTGATAAGTTCATGAATAACTCCAAAAAGTGGAGGCTCTGGCGGCCATGGTTCCCCTCGTTGCTATCGCCCTCGATCACTATCGGTGCCCCTCGTTGCTATCGCTATCGCAATCATAACATATTTAAATACCCACACTTATTTACCACACGCATATCAGTGCTAGGGCATGTAGTATTTTTTGTAATTGAGCAGGGTCGAAAATGGAAGCGTGTTCTAGTCACGGCGATAGAGCTGGCGGTGTAAAGCGCAACCATACAGCAATATCAGTGGAGCTCAAGCAAGCAGTCTGTGAATATGCTCAAAAGCATCCTGTTGAGAGCCAGATTGCTGTAGCCACTTGGTTCTCCCAGAGGTACAATATACATCCACCAGTACAAAGATATCGATCTACGATTGGAAAAATCCTTGAAAGAAAGGATGAGTTTCTCGAAATTGATGAAAATCATCCTTCTTTGAAGCGTGCTATACTTACAGGAACCCCAAATGGCCGGTTCTTTGATTCGGTACTGATTCAAAGGTTACAGCAGGTGCATGAGTTCCAATTTCATCCAATCAGCATATCCCTATATGCACCATTAACTGCCATTCTTGTTTCAACTTTGCATGCAGTATCGTACCAGTAATGGAGTAATCAGTGACTCATTGCTTCTTGAGGAGGCCCGATACATAACCAAACTATTGCAGCTCAAGGGATCTATACGTGGAGAGTCTGGCTCATCACCAGCATGCAGAGAATGTGCATGGGGCTTGTTCCGTCTGCTCTACCCAAAATCATTGAACAGTATGATCCCAAAGACTGTTTTAATGGTGATGAGAGTGGCTGGTTCTATCGTCATTGAACAGTGAGTATTATATATATATTACTTAAAGGCATATGGCCAGGTGCATGTAAAATGTTCATTATAAGCCCGCATTGTCACGTTATTGATACATTTCCAAAGGACACATAAATGAATTAATGTGGAAGCAAAATGCTAAATAAAGTACATGTACCTAGCTGTGCATGGTTGCCAATAATACGAGGTACATGTACCTTGCATGCATGTATCTCCCTATAGTTTAGCCCTCGAGAACGCTGGCAGCAGTTTCTGAGCATGTAGAAGGCTACAAAAGATCGATTTACTGTCCATTTTATAGTCAACTTAGATATGGGTCAGAGTATCTTAGACCTTTAGTTATCCACAAGTCTAAGAAGCCTCGAAGCTTTCGTGGCTGGGATCCAAAGACCATGCATTGTTGACTTCTATGCCGACTCAAAGGCTTGGATGTGTTCTGTGGTAAGCAATACATATTATATTACTATTGTGTGCAATGCAACCTAATTTTGCAATTTCATTTCCAGATATTTGAGGATATGATAATGCAGAGTTCAAGAAGCAAGGGCAGCAAGTGCTGTTCATCCTTGACAATGCTAAGTCCCATACCCTCACTTTTGGAGAAATGGAAGAGATTCATAACATGCATACTATTAAGATCAGCAACATGCGACTTGTCTTTCTGCCTGCAAATGTCACCTCCAAATCGCAGCCATTCAGATTGGACCAGGCATAATTGCAGCTGCCAAAGCACGGTACAAGTCCAAATTGCTGCGTTGGTTGTTGAGTGAATTTCACTCCAATCCGAGCAGGAACATGTCGAAGATGTACCCTAATGTCATGCAGGCCATCATTTGGATGGAAGAAGCATGGAGGGAGCTGAGTCCACAGTCAGCTATGAACTGCTGGATAAAGTCTGGCATACTGCCTGTTGGATGGGCAGAGAGGCTGAAACATTGCTCTGGTGTCGAAGTTGAGCGAAGACGTATTGAGAATGAGGTGCAAACTCTCATCCAAAGCCTACCACTTGGTCAGGATGCATTGACTGCAGAAGAGTACATTGACCTGCCTGGTAAGGATGTGACAGAGGGTACTGGTTCTATACAGGAACTTGCATGTGGCAGCTGCTACAATGGATGACACTGACGATGGGAGCACATCCTCTGAGAGTAGAACATCGTCTGAGAGTGACAGTGCAATGAACAGGGATGATTCCTTCATAACTGATGCACCTGTTTCAGATGATGCAATCATTGGAGAGGCAGATTATGAAGACATTCCTGGGGAGAGCATAGTGGATGATGTACAAATACCATCTGTATACATAGCTGAAGCAAAAGAGATGGCAGCTGGCCTCTTCTCATTTATTGCAAGCAACAGTGACAAGTTTGCAGCTGCAGATATTCCAGCCATAAGCAGAATCAGGGGGGTTATTGACGCTAGGGTGGTTGATCACTCAATTCAATAATTAATGATTTCATAATCCTCGCTATCTCACGGTTGTTTGCGCTCGTAGAAATGTTGGAAATAAAGTTCAATAAAGTAATATTGAAAAGTACTTGCGTCATCCCATAGCAACCACCCCGACAACGTAATGACCTTTGGAATTTGCAGCTGTACAAGGTACCAACAAGTTTAACAAACATGTTAACAGCAGATGACCTTCACTCTTTGCAATTTAGCAATCACGTGCTCGGTGTACATTTCTGTGTTGTGCCCTGGGTCTCGAAAGCGGACCGCTTGAAACTGATATGTCGCAGCAGGTGCAGTATATTCGCCAAACGGCGCAAAAAAGGCCAAAAAGCCGACTTGCCAGGTAAAGATAAGTCCTTAAAGAACGCTTATCTTCTTTTCTGAAAACGAGAACGATAATTCTGGGGAAGTTGTGTGTCACCAAACAATGGCATTTTTTACGCGCGTATAGTCATGCCGTGTACAAGTGTACGATATACACATGTTGCCTTGTAGGGCCTACGGGGGGAACGAAACAAAGTTACTGCTTTCTCTTTTTTGGTGGTGGTATGTGAGGTGCAGTGTGAAAAGAGTTAAAAAGTGTTGCTTGACTATGCACAGTAGTCCTTGAACCTTGTCGTGCATGGTGTTGTAACTTAACTCTGCCTCCTGTAGGGACTTTGACCACGCACTCATCAGGGGGACTGTTGGGGACCACATGCCTAAGAACATCAGCTGCCATATTTACTTCACTTCTTGTAGGTGAACTGGTGCACTCATGACCAGCAAATGCACCAGTTCTCATATCCCTGCCACAGGAAGGGCAGTGGACCAAGACATCATTTAGCAGTAACTGAAATCAGAAGCTGGCCACAAGGCCATTGGAACTGCTGAGTGGCAGCATGGGCACAAAACAGTACCTGATACTTTTAGCCATTCGATGACACATTCAGCACAAGCAAGAACACTGCATGGCAGCTCAATTGGAGGATCTCCAAACAGATAGGGCATTCCAGCTTGCTTAGGCAAGACAAATTGTCAGTTGCTACTGGTGGCCTGGGACAGCCAGGATCAGTTATAGTAGCTGATGCAATGACCTGAATATGTTTGATCAGTGTGCTTAGCCAGACACATGGGGGGGGGGGGGCAGGATAGGGCAGGGGGGGAACAATTTGACAGCCGAATGCGACTACGGGGGGGGGGGGTCCACTTTTGGCCGATTCAATCAGGGGGGGGGGGGGGGGGGGGGGGGGGGGTGCTATCCTCTATTGGCCGATTGAACCAGTGTGTTTGGGGGGGGGGGGGGGGGGGGGGGCGCATGTTCCTAGTAATACTGAATAGTTTAACTTTTTTTAGATGTTGGGGGGGGGGTGCCATTCAGTCCCGAAGGGAGGAGCCCATGAGACACCAGTTTTTTGTGAAAGTGCTCACAAATCTGATTTTGTAAATTTTAAAAAGATGAACTTTATTTCTTACTATGCATCCTTCAGCTACCTATACTGCGGGCTTGCCAGGATGACCTCATCTTGCAAACGCATTCAGGGTGCGTGGCAGTACATCATCGTTTACATTATTGCAAGTGCTTGCTGCAGACTTTCAGCAAGCTCCTTGCACTTGTAAACTATGTACATGCATGCATTTGCCACGATGATCTATCACGCGCCTTCCGCAAATCCTGCAGTGTATAGTAAGCTGCTGGCTGTTAGTGTCGGGAAACGGAGCCAATTATTCACAAATATTCAACAACTACAGTACGCGTAAAATTATCGTTCTCACATTGCGAATCAGATAGACTTGCGGACTTAACTCTTCTCTTTAATATTTAGTATGTCTCACCTTATGGTTTTGCGCGCCTTGCCTGCTGTATGTGAAACTCTGATAGTAGGTTTCTAAATGGTGCGCACATAGCTATCAAAGCGAGCTTGCGCATTGTCATTTTGCGTTAGAAAACTGGTGCGCGAATGTATGTTCTGTTAGGAAAGCGATAGAGTATGTGGGTGCTACATTTAAATATGACAAGAGAGTTGTATTCGGCAAGAAACTGTTCTCGAAACGTATATCACAAAACGGTAGCGATAATGAGCTCATTAACCGATTATAAGCGGAATTATTGCCCACACGTAACGATAACCGCGGAATTAATTTTGGTTTATAATCTAATTTGACATACCGTGTGACAGGCGCGTGATAACTTTTGAATGAAGCGACTATTGTATTGGCAACTTTTAGTAATCGGACAGGTCATTAGTTCAGCTATGCGCTAGTGCATTCCGTTTTGAAATCCGTCTGCGAAAGGTAATCATATAACGGTATTCAACAGCGACGTACAGGCTTATGAGGACGTTTATGACGCGAACAGTGTGGAACAGTTTTCATACCTGTGGAAAGTAAGTATATCAGAGCGATACTATTAAAGCATGTGAGAACCGTTTTTACTGGCTCATCGGGAAAGAGTGATGTTATCGATCATAATCAATCGATATCACTTTAGTACCCGAGGAGTACCCGCAATTCTATTTAGTGCCGTGGAAGATGCTAAGGCAGTAACAGTGCGCGCGTATGGATTACGGTTGACTTTGTCTCGATACCTATAGTAGGTGGTACGACATAGAGAAAAAGTCAAGGGCACCAATGATGGCATTCTAATGAGACAAGATGGATGTGTGCACAGCTCTGGGTGTGCGCTGAGAGTGTCAAGATGGATGTGTGCATAGCTCTGGGTTTGCGCTGTGACTGTCAAGATGGATGTGTGCATAGCTCTGGGTGTGCGCTGTGAGTGTCAAGATGGATGGATATGTACATAGCTCTGGGTTTGTGCTGTGAGTGTCAAGATGGATGTGTGCATAGCTCTGGGTGTGCGCTGAGAGTGTCAAGATGGATGTGTCAATAGCTCTGGGTGTGCGCTGTGGGTGTCAGATGGATGTGTGCCTAGCTCTGGGTGTGTACTGTGAGTGTCAAGATGGATGTGTGCACAGCTCTGAGTTTGCACTGTGAGAGTCAAGATGGATGTGTGCATAGCTCTGGGTGTGCGCTGAGAGTTTCAAGATGGATGTGTCAATAGCTCTGGGTGTGCGCTGTGGGTGTCAGATGGATGTGTGCCTAGCTCTGGGTGTGTGCTGTGAGTGTCAAGATGGATGTGTGCACAGCTCTGAGTTTGCACTGTGAGTGTCAAGATGGATGTGTGCATAGCTCTGGGTGTGCGCTGAGAGTGTCAAGATGGATGTGTCAATAGCTCTGGGTGTGCGCTGTGGGTGTCAGATGGATGTGTGCCTAGCTCTGGGTGTGTGCTGTGAGTGTCAAGATGGATGTGTGCATAGCTCTGGGTTTGCGCTGAGGGTGTCAAGATGGATGTATGCATAGCTCTGGGTGTGCGCTGTGAGTGTCAAGATGGATGTATGCATAGCTCTGGGTGTGTGCTGAGAGTGTCAAGATGGATGGGTCAATAGCTCTGGGTTTGCGCTGAGAGTGTCAAGATGGATGTGTGCATAGC
This sequence comes from Spongilla lacustris, assembly GCA_949361645.1. Classification (NCBI taxonomy): domain Eukaryota; kingdom Metazoa; phylum Porifera; class Demospongiae; order Spongillida; family Spongillidae; genus Spongilla; species Spongilla lacustris. The sequence goes on along the minus strand of OX442431.1, from coordinate 6,827,289 downwards.
TCTGGGTGTGCACTGTGAGTGTCAAGATGGATGTGTGCATAGCTCTGGGATTGCGCTGTGATTGTCAAGATGGAGCTCTGGGTGTGAGCTGTGACTGTCAAGATGGAGCTCTGGGTGTGAGCTGTGACTGTCAAGATGGATGTGTGCATAGCTCTGGGTTTGCGCTGAGGGTGTCAAGATGGATGTATGCATAGCTCTGGGTGTGCGCTGTGAGTGTCAAGATGGATGTATGCATAGCTCTGGGTGTGTGCTGAGAGTGTCAAGATGGATGGGTCAATAGCTCTGGGTTTGCGCTGAGAGTGTCAAGATGGATGTGTGCATAGCTCTGGGTGTGCACTGTGAGTGTCAAGATGGATGTGTGCATAGCTCTGGGATTGCGCTGTGACTGTCAAGATGGATGTGTACATAGCTCTGGGTGTGCGCTGTGAGTGTCAAGATGGAGCTCTGGGTGTGAGCTGTGACTGTCAAGATGGATGTGTGCATAGCTCTGGGTTTGCGCTGAGAGTGTCAAGATGGGACGTGTGCATAGCTATGCACACATCCATTCACAGTGATTGTGAGTGGATGTGTGCATAGCTCTGGGTTTGCACTGTGAATGGATGTGTGCATAGCTCTGGGTTTGCATAGTGAGTGGGTGTGTGCATAACTCTGGGTTTGCGCTGTGAGTGGATGTGTGCGTGGCTCTGGGTTTGCACTGTGAATGGATGTGTGCATAGCTCTGGGTTTGCTTAGTGAGTGGATGTGTGCATAGCTCTGGGTTTGCGCTGTGAGTGTCAAGATGGATGTGTGCATAGCTCTGGGATTGCGCTGTGACTGTCAAGATGGATGTGTGCATAGCTCTGGGATTGCGCTGTGACTGTCAAGATGGATGTGTGCATAGCTCTGGGATTGCGCTGTGACTGTCAAGATGGATGTGTGCATAGCTCTGGGATTGCGCTGTGACTGTCAAGATGGATGTGTGCATAGCTCTGGGTTTGCGCTGAGAGTGTCAAGATGGATGTGTGCATAGCTCTTGGTTTGCGCTGAGAGTGTCAAGATGGATGTGTGCATAGCTCTGGGTTTGCGCTGTGAGTGGATGTGTGCATAGCTCTGGGTTTGCGCTGTGAGTGGATGTGTGCATAGCTCTGGGTTTGCGCTGTGAGTGGATGTGTGCATAGCTCTGGGTTTGCGCTGTGAGTGGATGTGTGCATAGCTCTGGGTTTGCGCTGTGAGTGGATGTGTGCATAGCTCTGGGTTTGCACTGTGAGTATCAAGATGGATGTGTGCACTGTCGCTGTCTGTAATTATTTGTGTTGATGTGGTCGTACGGTGGGTACCTTGTGACTCACACTCTCCTATTCTTCAGATCTCTTGGTTGCTACAATGTTCAAATGTCAAGATGACATCAGCTGTTTGGCCATGCATGATGTGGGTGCCTTGTGACTCGCACTCCTCTCTGTCTGTAGATTCCAGCCATCTTCTCTTGGTTGCTACAACGTTCAAATGTCAAGATGGCATCAGCTGTTTGGGCATACTAACTATACATGATGTCATCTGTTTGCATGTCATATCTATCGAGCGTAGACGCCCACCAGTATGAATTATATTACAATTAGGGGCGTAGTACCTTCCTTCTCTACATGTAGGTCGCTAAATTGGTCGTCGCTGCCTACCATCATAAGATCGTCATCACCGCTATCGTCACTGCATTGCATGTCCACGGTGTCGTCTAGCGTTTCCAAAACCTCGTCAGTCTGGAGCCGTACGCGCTCGCTTCGACATTCTATACAACACAGTACGTGTTCCATTATCTAACCGGAGTATGGCCATACTTATTACCTTGTTCGAGCGTGTTTTGCACCCAAACTAGAATAGCGATGCACCCTTTCAGCTTCTACAGTATAGTTATCACTGACAAGCAACTCCGAAAAGTTACAGGATATGTGCAGATAACAAAGCGTCTGTTAGTTAAAACCGCCTAAACCATTCGCTTCCAGCTGGACGCCAATTGGAGTCCACCGCGCTCTGAGAAACATTTATCGGACGCCAATTGGAGTCTTCCGCAATTAATCGGTTAAACATTGCTTAGATTGAGTGATACCGTATATTCTTTTTAGGACCTTAGTTTCCAATCCGTGATCTGTGTGTACACTTGCCAAATTAAATTACCACCCACATCTATCGCTACTACTATCGCCCCTCGATGCTATCGCGCTTGTCCGGATCCCGTGATAGCATCGAGAGTATACTGTAGCACCAAATGGATCGAACTCGTCTATATAGGTCTTCTTGATGAGTTTTCAATATCGTTCTGTGCTTTGGCCGTTAAGTCACTACTCATGAAACACTACATCAGTGCACGTGTGCATGTAAATAACTGAGTGCAAAAACTCAGCTTTTGTTGCTACATGTAAAGTTATAATACTAAGGCAAAAACAAAAATGATACATGTATAGCCTGCATGCATGCATGCAATTTTTAATTACATTATGTATACCGCAAATGAAGTTTCATTGATACCAGGCGTCTAAAAGTTCTTTGGATACATCCAGAGTGCGACGTAAACCAACTTTACCACCGAAATCCGGATTCACCTCATTCAGGTCCATGGCGACGAGTCTGCCCGTTGCCTTTAATTCTTTAATAATACTGACGCCATGAAACGGGGAAAGGCCATCATTATCTGTTCTTGGCGTGCCCGTAGAGGGTGCAAACCTAGGATTGATGGCATCAATGTCAAAGCTCAGATAAATGGGATGAGTGCCCTTCGGATCCACCGATTGTATGCAGTCTCTTATAATTTTCTTAATGTTACGGTAAGCGGCATGTATGGCGCTCATATGATATGTGCGGATTTTTATGTCCTTATCGGCGACGACATCGCTGCTACCTGACAAACCGATGTACACGAGGCGTCCAGCCTGCACAAATGACGTTTGCTGGTGTGGCAGATTCATATCGTCAAAAGCCCAATCAAACTGATTTACTTGACTCCATGCCTCGCGGTCCAAGCCGATGAGAGCAGATACAGGCATCTCATGTAAGTTTCCTGATATTGTGTTCACAGGAGAGCTGATGCCGGAATGTGCATCTACCCAAATCACTACAAGTTCTGGGTCTGAGAATGGAAGAACTGACAAACCTTTTACGGTGGCCCGTGCACATACGGACGCCACAGCACTAACACTCCCCAAGCTTATGCTGTGATCACCGCCGAGGGTTAGAATCGATGGCATGCGACTGTACTTACTTAAAAATTTGGTGGACTCTTCGACAATCGATCGGTGTAAGGTTTTGTTGTACAATGCCACAGCTGTGGGATCAAAAATGTGCTCCACATTATGATTCCCTGACACGGGGAATTTTTCACTGCGATGGTCCTGCAACTCCAAACTAGCTAGAGGATCCACTATCTGAACCTTCGGTGGGATGAACCTCTTGAGGTAGTTTGGTCCTTTCGCCACTCCGCTACGAGGTTGCCCATGCTCAGTAGGTGCCAAAAATACATATCCTCCTTCATCCGCTTTCGTCTTTCCGAATATGACTTGGTCATGAAGGCGACGACCGATACTAATGCTCGACGGCAGCTTGCAGATCGGTTTGAGCCCCACGAAGGCGTTTAACTGGGATAAAAGTCGAGAAAACATGATGTGTCAATCGAACAGATCTATATGACTCACCAGGTAATTCATTACGTACATTGCAGCACGTATTGTATGGTGTACAAGTGAACTATTCACAATTGAAGCAGATTTTATATGGTGCACTACATGATTGTTGCGACAACTTATACCCTTTTTATGGAGGTGAAAGGGGTGATTAACTTCTCACACTCTCTTCAGTATGCAGCAATCGAACTTCTTTTGTGTCTTATCCTGTGAAGCACATCATCATTGAACCTGGCAAATGCTTCCAATTACTGCTCCTTTCAGTCATACTTTTTCTACAAATTCTTAATGCTTAGGAGTGCATTACTGTATGCCTTGGAAGCATTATATTTTTAAGACCCATCTGAACAATTTGTAAGAAACTACAAACTGATCATTGTCAATTTAACGATACAATCATGTGATTTTACAATAATATGAAATTGCTCAACAAGTAAGTATCTTGACTTCTTGACTGTTATTATGCTGTTTGTCAGATATCTTGTCCCCACCTCCTCCATCCCCCACCATCACCACCTCTAATTGCCTGGGGATAGGGGATGGGCACTAAAATCAAATTTGCCACATCAGTCATAGCCCTTTGAATGTATGCATTTGTAAGCATTTTTTTTTTCGCATTTGTTTTCGGAATGCCTTTAAAAAATAATAAAAACTTGTTTTTACAACTAATTTTGACCTTTCACACACCAATTATCCATATGCCACTTTAGTGTCTTGAAACGAAAGTTTATATATCTGTGCTGATACAACATAAAAATTAATATTATTACAGAATAGGAGATCTTGTTCACTGTGTCTTAAAAAAGCATGGAACCTAAACCAATTCCGATTTTAGAGAAAGGTAGGTACAAAGTAAACAGCAGGACAAATAGCGAATTTTGTAATGGTCTGGGTACGAGACATAAATGGAACAGTATGTAATATCACGTGACTGTATAGTTTATAGATATCGATGGTACGGTATTCTGTTTTGAAGCTCTTCGTTGCTAATGTCTGCCTTTATTCCTAGGCTGGGGGCGGAGTGTTTGGATTCGGCGGTCCGTTTTTGGGCCCCTCCTTCGGTTTCCATGGATTCGCGGGGCAGGACAAGTTTTGCGAACAGTACAAATGTCATTCAGTGGCCTTCTCTTACAAGAGTTTCAGCAAAGAGGTTACCCACGGCGGGAAGATTATTATGCCCCAGTCGGCCCTCGAGAAACTGGCGCGGCTGAACATCAGCTACCCAATGTTGTTCAAGGTGACGAACAGACACAACGGCCATCACACGCATTGTGGTGTGCTGGAGTTCGTAGCGGAGGAAGGTTTTATATACCTTCCGCATTGGGTAGGTCGTCATTTATAGATAAAATAAGCAACAACATCAACGTTTATCGCGAGACAGTTCACACACATATAAGTGTAGGCCTATACTTACCTACCTACTCCCCTGATTGCAACGTGATCTAATTTCAGATGATGAACCAACTCTGCCTGAAGGAAGGATACATTGTAACCATGGAGAATGTAACTTTGAGGCAGGCAACCTTCTCAAAGTTTCAGCCTCAGACTGTTGACTTCTTGGACATAACCAATCCCAAGGCAGTGTATCCTGACAGTGTGTGTGTGTGTGTGTGTGTGTGTGTGTGTGTGTGTGTGTGTGTGTGTGTGTGTGTGTGTGTGTGTGTGTGTGTGTGTGTGTGTGTGTGTGTGTGTGTGTGTGTGTGTGTGTGTGTGTGTGTGTGTGTGTGTGTGTGTGTGTGTGTGTGTGTGTGTATATGTGTGTGTATTTGTGTGTGTATGTGTGTATGTATGTGT
>OX442431.1:6739348-6819348 GCA_949361645.1 Spongilla lacustris | reverse complement strand
TGTGTGTGTGTGTACTGCATGCAGATGCCCAATATGTGCAGTTGTTAACTTCCTCTACACATGTGACTGTGCATAATTATGTGTGTGCTTGTGCCAGATGGAGAAAGAAGAGCTAATAAAGGCAGCCCTAGAACAGAATAGTAGGAAATTCAAGGTGAGTGTGTGAATACATGTAATTTGTGTGCAGTGCAGTGTGTGTGTGTGCACGTGTGTGTGCACGTGTGTGTGCATGTGTGTGTGCAGTGTGTGCATTGTTGTTTCAGGACTGAGGTATGTCCTAAGCTGACTGCCTGCACTCCCATGTGTGTCCTGTCACTACAGGTGTTTGCAGGGGAGGGTCAGAGGCTCGATGGAAAGACAAAGAATGTAAAGGCACCTGATCAGCCTCCCCCCAAAGTGTGAGTGTTCAGAGTAGGAGGGGGAGGGAGGAGGGAGGGGGAGGGAGGAGGGAGGGGGAGGGAGAAGGGAGGGGGAGGGAGGAGGGAGGGGGAGGGAGGAGGGAGGGGGAGGGAGGAGGGAGGGGGAGGGAGGGGGGAGGGAGGAGGGAGGGGGAGGGAGGAGAGAGGGGGGGGAGGAGTTGGGCATTATAGAGTTCTAACCAAGATAGAGGATGAACATTTAAGGTATGGTGTGGTGGCTGACTTCTCCACAGTACCACTATTCAATGTTTCACACTAGGTGCCTCTGATCCATACCTAGTGTGTCAGTGAGTGTCAGTCAGCCATTTTTCTCTCGCTGCAGGGAGCGAGGTATTCCGAACTATAACTACAAAAAAGGAAAGCTGACATTTGTGAAAGCGAAGCTGTTGAAAGCAGAGCCGGAAGAATCAATGGTGAGCCACACCCCCTTTTGTGATCATCACCCAAAATTTTAGTTAGACACCGAAACTGAGGGATCTACGTGTACTCTTGAGGGCCCTGGGTTGTAGCAATGAGGGCACAGCTAAGGGCCCAGGGGATTCTATTAATAAATCACGTGGATCATGACGGTTTCAGTATCTGACTGATTTAGATTATAGCAATGTGTGCGTAGCAAGCAATAAATGTAGGGTGGGTTTTCTAATTGCCGAAGGGTGGGTAGTCTATGGTAGAGAATCCACAGAGAACCTGCCCTCGGGGACTAGGTTTGTACATAAAATTAGATACCTGCATTTGACCAATCAGATTGCAAAAATTTCGTTGCAATATAGATGTTGATGACTAGCGCATTGTCCAAGTTATTGATTCTGGTTAGCTAATTCATCTACATGTAGTACGAAAGCACGGGCATTTTCTCTCACTGCTGCTAGTCATTCTGTACACACTCGCTGACACACTGGTATGGATCAGAGGCACCTAGTGTGAAACATTGAATAGTGGTACTGTGGAGAAGTCAGCCACCACACCCCCCTATTTGCACAAGGCTTGGGGCTCATACTGAAATAAAGTTCCAAATCAGAGTTAAGAAGTAGAATGGTACTAGGCCGTTGTGGGAAGGGGATGGGGGTGCCAGCTAAGAGATATGGGGGGGTGCTGTAAGCTCTCCTCCCCTCACCCCCATCGCTGGGGTGAGGCCCCCAGAAGTTTTTGCATTTTCAGTGGCTTAAAACTGCTAAAAAAATCAATACACTATCATGTGAGTAAAAATGTGTACGTGTAGTAGTGTGGTATGTAATATCAATGGGATGCTAGTCTCTGCCAGCATAGCATTTGCATTATTTACATCATTTGGGAGTAATTTATCTTGCAGAGTCCATTTTGTTTTTAAGCAGGTACGAGTAATAAATGCAAAGAGTAACACGTATGCAAAAATAAAAATAAATTTACTCACATAGCAAACGCTGTAGTGTTTGTTCAAGCACTAGTGCTCTAAAAACAAAGAACAGCTCGCAGTTTGTTATGGCCAATTGTTCAATTATAGTTATTCGCTCATATCGATAAGTGTATGTATGCTGAAAAAGTGAAAAGGTAAAGTTGCGCAGAGCCATTCTGATACATGTATGGTGTACTTCATTAATTGATGGGGGAGGGGGGGGGGGGGAATCTGCTCCAAATGCCTGGGCCCCCTATGCGGACACCACTGACTCCATTAAAAAGCTTAGACAAGGTTAAGAATTTCCTCTGATCATGTCCTTCATTGAGAAATTGTGCTGCATTGGTTTTGGGGTGTGTACTGGTTCAATAGATTTAGATGTTGTGTAATTAGTTATGTATTTGAGCCATGCACATAAATCTTCATAATAGTAGCGTTCTGTATCAGTCATTACTGTACGTATTTAATTGCCTATACATGTTTTTAATAAAAGTACATAATAATATATAATACGGTAGAAAAGTTGGTGTGCTTAATCTTATTGTTATGTTGGTGTTATGATGGTGTTGTGATGGTGTTGTGATGGTATTGTGATGGTGTTGTGATGGTGTTATGATGGTGTTATGATGTTGTTGTGATGGTGTTATGATGGCGTTATGATGGTGTTATGATGTTGTTGTGATGGTGTTATGATGGCGTTATGATGGTGTTGTGATGGTGTTGTGATGGTGTATGAAGATAGCAACGCTCATCAATGTCATGTAACTTGTGCTTGTACTCTATTTGATTTATTAGATCCATTGTATGGGGAAAAAAAACAAAACATGAAATATTGTGCCCTTCCACAACTCCTTATTTTTCTCCCCCTCCAGGAAACAGAGAAGGATGGCTTCACACCATTCACTGGGGAGGGTCAACGGCTGAAGGTTGCTAAGAAAAAACGCCCTTAATGACCCTTATGTCATGATGTTGTCACCTTTTCCTTGTGAACGTTATTGTATCTTTTGTCTGTCCATTCAACATGTTGGTTATCTCATTCTGTATACTCTAAAGCTACAGTGATTGAGCTGAAAGCATGTATGGATGTGGTATTTGGTGGTGGGATATGTGCAGTGACTGGTATGTGGAGTGACTGGTATGTGGTGGTGTGTGATATGTATATGTGGTATGGTATGTGATATGTGCACATGTGCACATATTTATGGTATGTGATATGTGCACATATATATGGTATGTGGTGGTGTGTGATATGTGCACATATATATGGTATGTGTCTACCACAGTGGTCTGTTCTGATCCAGATTATCATATAGTCAGGTAGTCCAGGTATTATGGGTGATCTTAGCTCTCTGGCTCCACTCATCACCATGGCCTTCACTGTATGACATGGACCTTCACAAGGGCTGCATACAAGGAAGAGTACTTCTTCCTTATTTGGGCAGAACCACATCAACAGCTCTTCTCCAAGGACCATAATATTCCCACCAGCCAAACCCACCCACACAGTGTCCAGGGCAGGTATCATGGAGGTGTGATCATGTCCAGCTCACTACATGGACCAATCATCTCCTTGTGTTTCCAAAATATCCCATCAAACATATGACACCTCTCGGAGGCACTCCCACTCACTGATGTTCCTCCAGTGTGGGCGCTCCACACAATGGTTTCATCTGTAGACACCCTGAGTTGGCCAACATTGGGGGGAAGGGGGGCTCGAGACCTCCCCCCCCCCCCCCCACCCCCTTCCCAACCACTGCCACTGCAAATGCAGTGCACATCTGGAATCAGTAATGAGAGAAATGAACTCAGAGCAGGAGAAATTAGAAACAGGAACAGGCTTTTAAAAGGGCACATGGCCAGGGCCAATGGTATGATAGACTGCACATAGGATACCCGGCTTTGGTCCTTACCTGTAATATAGTGTTGCTGCATTCCAAAAAGGCATCAGCTGCTAAAAGTCATCAGTTTGCATTATATAAGGTCACCCCAGCCGTATTTCTGTGAATGCATACTGCAGAAGGAATATTTTTTAACTAGAACAATTCCATAACTATTCAAAAAACAAAATTTAATGAACAAATAATAATAGCATTCTTGCTGAGAAAATTTGTGGTGGTATAAAAAAGGTTCAATGATAATATATTTACTTAGCACTTTTGTAGTACATTACTATATTATGCTTTTTGTATCATCGAAACCTTGTTTCCTTCCGCCTTTTTACACCAACATTGCGTCCAAATCCTATATACCACTAACTTTCTCAGAGAGAATGTTTTTTTATATTACTTGTTCAATAAAAATAACTCGCAGCAGTCTTGCATCACAATGCCAAAGTACTGAATAATTGCAACACAACCACTGTTTGTGTATTCAGTTAAATGATGGGCATGTGGCTTTTATTTTAACTTCTATCTTGCAATGGTCAGATGGCAATAATACCTTTGGTTTGGGAGGGGGTTCCTCCATTGGGGTCTGGGTAAAGCCCCAGAAGGTGTTGTGTTTTTGGTGGCATAATGCTCCCAAAACTGCTTATAAAAGATATCGATGTACACGTAACTGATTAAAAAGATACAATTATAAAGCAACATCGCTTCTCGATTGCACACATCTCATTATAAGACTGAATACTATAATGTATGTTAGTGTTGCGTTTTAAAATCAGTCACTGCAGTCAACTCTAGTTATCGATTCAGTGAAGATAAGCTGCTGCCCAATGTGACAGTTAAAAAAGCTATCGCACTACTTTTGGGAGAAGAAATCACCGGCAATAGTCTTTCAATGCTTCATTCTGCCACCAAAGAATTAACAACATAATTTGTTGTGAAAGCTTCATAGTACTGTATTGAGCATGCAAACACAATCAGTAGCTTTAATTAGCATTAATCAACATCACGTCACATACAAACAAAACCATGCTTTAATTCACCATTATTATTATCATTGATAATTCAGTCATAAATATAATAATATAAAAACGTTTACATATCAAGTTCTGGACACATTCTTTTAGCCAATGCGCTGCTAGTTGGGTTATCAAAAATGACCTTCCAAAACTTATAGAAATTTGTTTTGTCTATTTTAACTGCTCTTTCCACTGCCTTCAAAAGCTTCACCATTCGCTGTTGAAGGATGTACCTGTCATTGTCAGCTTCATCTCTCTCACATTCTGAAATCAGCCTCATCTTATAAAGTTTAGCAGTAAAGTTCTCAGGGTTTAGCTGTTCACACAGGTCGTCATAGAAATCTCTTAATAAAACTGCTCCTTGATCAGCATACAAATTATTGAATGCCTCCTCACAACAGTTTACAGCTATGTATGTACAAATTTTATGTACAGTGTGTGAAAAGGAGAAGTGTGTAAATATGCACATTAAAACTGAAAGTTATGTACTCAAAAACATGCAGGACCTGTGCCTACCATATGGAATATTACTCAACAAAATTGGTCTTATGATGTCAGGTTTTCAATTTTTCTGAGAGGATCCTGCAATGTTCTCTATAAAAGTATTCTTATGCATTGAAAATAAAACTGTCCATCATGGAGTGAGCATTTCAATGCAAACTTTTCCTTATTCTGGAAATTTGCAAAAAGTACCATAAGACCAGTTTCGTTGGATAATGCTCCATTTTGAAGAAATCAAATGTTGTTGGAGCATTGAATTTCCTGTCAGTATTAAAAATGGACTTTTGACATGACAGGCATACGTTGCTCACAAAATGATGCCCTGATGTTAATAATTCATATCTTCTAACTCATGCACATATCAGATCTCAAAGGGAGCATTCATAAGTTACACCATGCCTTTGTGCTATTATGGACCCCCTCCGATCATCCCAAGCAATTTCCCTGTAAACATACTAAATGTATCATTAAGTTTAAATTTCATACCCCATTATGGTCATTTGTATAAGGGAGAGGACATCCAAAAGAGATTGTCAGAAAATTATTTGAAATATACATACATGTACATGTAAGTACAATTTTTCAGTGGTGAATATTTAACTTTAGTCCAGTTACATTTTAATGCAATCATCATTAGCCACATAAGCAATGCTAGGGCCGAAATACGTTAAATGGGACCCATCTAAAATTGTAAGGAACACGATTGTTAACTAATTAATGTAAAGCTGATTGAAATACTTCCATTTTGCGGAAAGCAATTACATGTAAATACTGTAGCAAGTTAATTATTGATACACTGGTATGTTAAAACCTGTTGACTAATCACATCTTATTCTGGGGGTGCTTTCTATAAATACACTTCAAAAACAAAAAGATTATTACCCATTCTAAAATTTTAAATCAGTTACATAAAATCAAACCCAAAGTTGGAAAACCAAATTTAAAAGATATATGTGTATTGCTGGTTGATCTTTGTGGTTATCAACTGTTCCTGTACTGCTTACATTTAAACTAAGGGGGAGCTTTAGGATGCCTTCCTGTATCTGGCTTGTAACCAACATTGCTCAAGATGGCTGTAAATGGTTCTCAATAGATCATGCCATGATTTGAGGTTTTCCAATTAACAGCTAGCAAGGCATAAAGATATTGAGATATTACTACATCTTTACTAAGAGAGATATGCCATGGATATACCACTGAACCAGACTAAGGAACTCAAAGTGATGAGAACTTATCACATCTCACTGCTACCACCGACAGGCACATGTAAATACAAGAGCTGTAGGAAGCTACTATGCAGTTTCATTGGTATTGGTTTGTTTCACCCAAATCACAGTGACTTGGCTGCCAGTCAGTGAGGGTAAAGTCTTATGTGATCGTATTAAACTTTTTCTGCATGTATATTTGATTGTTGCTATCTCTATTGGAATGCTTTATATAACATTCATTATGCTGAATGAAAAATCAAATGATTGTGCACCATGTACATTTTCATAACTGTTAAAACTATAAACTTAATTTATTATTATTATTATTAATATAATGAATACAAGGGTTACAAGCAAAGTGCAATGAATATGTATACATGCACACATATATATATAGGCACAACAAAACAAAAAAACACACAATAACTACACTAAACAAGAGGCTGCCTTGCAATCATTGCACAGGCATTGTTCTTCTGCAATGCAATGGCTAGCCTTTGATATAGCCAGCAAGACACTGATAATTTTAAAGTTAACTCATTTCAATAGTTAATACAGAATACACTACTAATAGAATTACATAAATGTGCCTTATCATTATTATTATTATTATTAATATTATTAACAAATGTTTTTAAAAACAAATTGTCATAGCAAAATATCCTAGTTGCCGAGATAAATGTGTACTTCAAATAGGCAGTACAACTGATGAGTAACATCAGTATAGTTGCTATAAACTCCTACTTACCTGTTTCTGGTGATAGTCGTCGTTTCTTAGTAGATTCTGAAGTCACGCATGTGTTAGCTCTTTTTCTTGACGTTAGTTTTTCACATATTCTATCGTCCAACCAAATTTGAGGATAAGAACCTAGATCTGACAGCATTATAATTCTTGTCTTGTTTCTGGAGCACATCACTTTACTATTCTTCCGTATAGTAAGATGTTTTTGAGAAATAACTTCACAAGGACATATGTAGTTCCATTGTGCTTCATTATTCAGATGTGAAAGAAGGCTACTCACGATCTTTGGGCACACGTCTTCGCAGGTTTCTATATCACTGCCAATGTGGACTTCAATGTGAGAAGAAACATCCACAAGTGTGACTATGCAGGTATCGTACAACATCAGGATGCAGTTAGAGTACATGCATATGGGATAAGGTTCTTCTAAAGCCAGCTCCCATTCGTCATGAGTAAGGAGTTTTGTAATTAGAGTCTGGAATTCACCACATTTAAGCCATCTGCCTTTAAAATGTAGGGCGATTGGTGCCACAGTATCTGGATGACCAGACAGCTCTTTGTGAATACCATCTTCAGTGAGGCCTTTCAGAAGACTAGGCATGAAGTATTCATCATTCTTTCCATATTTGCTAGCTAGATGGAGATGAACTAGAAGACCAATAACATCTTTTGGCTCAAATAGTCCAGCTTTGTATGCAGATGAAGTTGCTGTTCTATGATCTTCAAAAAGCTTGGCTGATATGATGCCCTGTTTGAAGGCTCTAACATGCATATATTCAGTTGCTTTGTGTTTGTCGGTTTGGAAGGTAATACATTTCACAAACTCAGAGATAAGATCAAGGATGGCTTGTGGATTGGTAAATACAACATTGGGAAGAACAGTGGGATAATACAAAATGACATTAAGAGCTGCAAAGAATTGAAGAGCACCATTAATATCTTCTGACATGTGTAGCCTTGCAGCTATTTCTAAGTAATCTTCACTACTTAGAATATTGACATCCAGCTCTTTAGAGCGTGCTTGCAGCTCTTGATGAAATACAAGCCATCTCAAAGGGATCTTCATTGCCTTTATATTTCTTTTAGCAGACAAAATAGCACCTACCATTTCATTAATAACATTCCTGTCTGCCTCTTTAGGTTCCCAGGCATTCAAGGGAAAGATCACATTATCCCCTGATCTACTGCTGTACAGCAGATGATTCTTCAATGATGGTGTGAGAAGCTGGAGTAGTAGTCTATCTTTGTCATCTTTTGTCTCACCCACACACTGATGCTCTAGGTCTCTATGGGTACCAACTATTAGAAGTTTTGACTGCCCTTCTTGGTCAGTTGTCTGCGTTGCTCGTGCACAGCCTTGGATGATCTCTGTGTTAGACAATAAAGAGGGCGATGAAGAGATACAATCACCATTTTCATAGTATTGAACAGTGGGATGGTCACTTAATTTGTCACAGAGTCGGAGAACTACTATGTTGAGGTTAGTATTTTGCATGAATGCAGGTAAAATTTGATGAAACTGAGGCTGTCCTCCTGAGTCAATGAAATACACCCAATCAATGTCAAGAACTGCAGCAGTCTTGGTCTTGTCAATGAGGGGAATCATTTGCTCTGCAACATCAGACACGTCAAACAACTCGCTATCAAAGTGTTGCTGTGATATTATATGTGGCTTCTGCCTGTCATTGCTGATCGTGCTCATTGTTGATGATGCAGGTGCCTCCATACTTTGCTGTAAACTAATACCAGTACATTCTTGTACAGGTGTAGCGTCATTTGGAATGAATAGTGCAGTTGAAGAATGTTTGTTTACATTAGATGCCAGCAGTTCATGCAACTCTGGAGTTGAGAGCCTTCCAAAGCTTCTAGAGCCTTTAGATGAAGATAATATTGTTTGTATTGGCCTTCCCAGCACAGGTGTGCTACGTCTCACCTCAGGTCGTGGTTCATTCAATAACAATTTCAATAGATGTGTTTTCCCCACCCCAGCTGACCCAACAATCAATACCTTGGTGAAGTGAGCTTCAACAAATCCTTCTTTCAATGCAGATTCATACTGTGCAGCTAGTGCTCTTGGATCTTCATTACAGGTAGCCTTAGATTCTATAAACAACAACCCAAATTGAAGAACACAATTTAAAAAATCAGTAAACTTACTCAGATTGACAAACACAATGTCTCCTCTGGCCTTCTGAAAAATCTGATACTCGGGCTGTACCAGGATAAATAATATAATATAGTACTGAACGTCTCTAAACCACTAATCTTACAAGCATGGGTCCAAGGTCTTCTTTAATACTAGGATGAATCTACTAACAAAATAATGTGTAACTTGGTGTTAGTTTAAGAGACTGAACAACATTACCAATGGTACAGAAACATTTTTCTCATTGAAGTAGCTGAATCGCCGCCCAGCACCAGGAGTCCAGCAATTCCTACTTTTTGAAGGAACAACCTAAATGGAGTGCATCTATATATAAAATTGAAATTTAGAAACTATACAGATTCTTACATATTGGATTGGTGCAGAAATAATACCCATTTTTTGCTTCAAATACATTGCAATTGAATCATTAGCAAAAGTAGTTGCAATGTCAAGTGGAGAAAGACCACAATCATCCATTGCATTGGGGTCAATGCGCAGACTTTCCACCAGGTATTTCACCATGGCAAGATTCTCACTGTTTGCAGTGCAAGCGCTGTGCAGCAGATTTCTGCCCAAATAATTTGAACACGCTGGGTCACATTTTCTATCTTCAACCAGGTATCTTAGACTGATCAGGGCACCACATGATGCAGCTACATTAAGTGGAGTGTTTCCTTCATCATCCCTGGTGTAAGGATCAACGCCTAGCTCCTCCACCAGATAATTCACTACATGTAAATTGTCATTTATTTGGCAAGCATCATGCAGCAGAGTTCTACCCCACTGATCAGGACATGTTGGGCTGCAATTTCGCTCTTCAATCAGGTACCTCAGAATGGTCAGGCTGCCAGACAATGTGGCCAAATTCAGTGCAGTGGAGTCATTGTCATCCTTCACATTGAGATAAGCTCCTTGTTCTTCCACCAGGTATTTGACCATAGCTATGTTATCATTTCTTTCGCAAGCATTGTGCAGTAAAGTTCTGCTTAAATAACCCAGACACATTGAGCTGCACCTTTGCTCATTGATTAGGTACTTCAGAATGACCAGACTGCCAGAAAATGCAGCCACATTTAAAGGTGAGTTTCCTTGCTTATCCTTCATGTTGAGGTCAACTCCTTGTCCTTCCACCAGGTATTTGACCATAGCTATATTGTCATTTCTTTCGCAAGCATTGTGCAGCAAAGTTCTGCTTAAATAACCCAGACAAATTGAGCTGCAATTTTGCTCATCGATTAGGTACTTCAGAATGGCCAGGTTGCCAGAGAATGCAGCCACATTCAGAGGAGTATTCTCTTGCTCATCCTTGACATTCATATTAACTCCTTTCTTTTCCACCAGGTATTTGACCATTGCTAGATTGTCATTATGTTGGCAAGCATTATGCAGTGGAGTTCTGCAAAGTCTTCCTGGACACTCCAAGCTGCAGTATCTCTCTTCAATGAGATATGTCATAATGCTCAGGCTGCCAGAGAATGCAGCCACATTCAGAGGAGTGTTGCCTTGTTCATCCTTGGCATTGAGATCGACCCTTTGCTCCTCTACCAAGTATTTCACCATGACCAAATTGTCATTTCCTTCACAAGCACAGTGCAGTGGAGTTCTGCTTAAACATCCTGGATACATTGGACTGCACTTTCTGTCTTCAATCAGGTACTTCAAAATGACAAGGTTTCCATATAATGCAGCCACATGCATAGAAGTGTTTCCTTCGGCATCCTTGATATTCAAGTCAACTTCTTGCTTCTCCACCAGGTATTTCACCATGTCTAGATTGCCATCTTTTTCACAAGCATTGTGCAATGGAGTTCTGCATAAAAATCCTGGACATACTGGGCTACAGTTTCTCCTTGTGATCAGATATTTCACAATGGCTAGGCTGCCACATGATGCAGCAACATTTAAAGGAGTGTTTCCTTGTTTATCCTTGACATTGAGGTCAACTCCTTGCTTCTCAATTAAGTATTTCACAACAGCTAAATTGTCACTGTTTTCACAAGCACTGTGTAACAGAGTACCAAATAAATAGCCTGCACATGCAGGATTGCACTTTTTCTCCTCAATCAAGTACTTCATAATGCCCAGGCTGCCCGATGAAGCAGCCACATTCAAAGGAGTGTCTCCTCGTTCATCCTCAGCAATGAGGTCAACATCTTGCTCCTCTGCCAAGTATTTCACCACAGCTAGATTGTCATCATTTATGCAAGCATTGTGCAGTGGAGTTCTGCCTAAATAACCTGGTGATGTTGGGCTGCACTTTTTCTCCTCAATCAAGTACTTCACAATTGCCAAGCTGCCAAACGATGTGCTTACATTTAGAGGAGTGTATCCTTGTTCATCCTTGGAATCAAGGTCACCATTTTGCTCCTCCACTAAGTATTTTACTACGTCCAAATTGTCACTTCCTTCACATGCATTGTGCAGTGGAGTTCTGTCTAAATAACCTGGCAATGTTGGGCTGCACTTTTTTTCTTCGATCAGATACTTCACTATGGCCAGGCTGCCACATGATGCAGCCACATTTAAAGGAGTGTTTCCTTCTTCATCCCTGGCATTAAGATCAGCTTCCTGTTCCTCCACAAGGTATTTCACAATGGATAGATTGCCATATTCTTCACAAGCGTTGTGCAGTGGCGTTCTGCCCAAATAACCTGGTAATGCTGGGCTGCACCTTTTCTCCTCAATCAAGTACTTCATGATGACCAGGCAGCCAGAAAAGGCTGCAACATGCATGGCAGTGTTTCCTTTTTCATCCTTGGCACTGAGGGCACCATTTTGCTCTTCCACCAAATATTTTACTACGTCCAAATTGTCACTTCCTTCACAAGCATTGTGCAGTGGAGTTCTGCCTAAATAACCTGGCGACGTTGGGCTGCACTTTTTTTCTTCGATCAAATACTTCACTATGGCCAGGCTGCCACTTGACGCAGCCACATTTAAAGGAGTGTTTCCTTCTTCATCCCTGGCATTAAGATCAGCTTCCTGTTCCTCCACAAGGTATTTCACAACGGATAGATTGTCACTTCCTTCACATGCATTGTGCAGTGGAGTTCTATCCAAATAACCTGGCGATGCTGGGCTGCACCTTTTCTCCTCAATCAAGTACTTCACAATGGCCAGGCAGCCACACGATGCAGCCACATTCAAAGGAGTGTCTCCTCGTTCATCCTCAGCAATGAGGTCAACATCTTGCTCCTCTGCCAAGTATTTCACCACAGCTAGATTGTCATCATTTATGCAAGCATTGTGCAGTGGAGTTCTGTCTAAATAACCTGGTGATGTTGGGCTGCACTTTTTCTCCTCAATCACAATGGCCAGGTTGCCAGATGACGCAGCAACATTTAAAGGACTGTTTCCTTCTTCATCCTTGGCAGCGACGTGAACTTTGTGTTCCTCCACTTTGTATTTTATTAAGGCCAGATTGTCATTTCCTTCACAGGCGCTGTGCAGTGCAGTTCTGTCTAAATAATGTGTTGAAGCTGGTTCACAGTTTTGTTCTTCCATCAGGCTGCCATATGACGCAGTAACACTTACATGATTATTTGTGTGGGCATTGATATTGTCAATTCGCTGTTCATCATCCAAGTAATTACCTTGCAATAAATCCTCTTTCATCATCTGTATAATGATGCCATGTGAATAGAAAGATAAATTTAATTAAGTTCCCTATCGGGGAAAAATATCGATTCTGTGAAGGCTAGTAGAGGTTATAAATAGAAGTCTATTATTACTTCATGTTCATTGATACAAGTGGGACCAATCAAGAGGCTTCAAAAACACATCATTCTTTATATCTTTATCTTTTTGTCACAAGGGTACCGCTTACACCATTTTGTGATTTTAATTTCCGAATAGATAATAGTTAGACACTGAAACAGAGGGACCTATGTGATTTAGAATCCCCTCTGGCCCTTAGTAGCGCCCTCACTAAGCTTGGGATGCTACAGCCCAGAGCCCTCGGGGATTCTAAATCAGTAGGTCCCTCGGTTTCAGAATCTATAACTGAATATTATGTAGTGTCAAAGGACACAAGCCCCTTTCTTATATTATTTGATACTGGAAATTTTTTATTATTTGGTATATATAAATGTCTTCACTATAACCATAGATTATTAATCTACAGTGGAAACCATCACACTTGCTCCTATAATTTTTTTGTACTGTTATTTTGTTCACTTGAATATATTTCAATAACAATGAGATCAAATGGAAATCTGACAACGCAGGTATAGTGTACAACTATTTTTCAATATATACTGAAAGTTAAAAAGCATCACGTGACTATTTACTTTTGTTATTAACACTTGTTGTGACCCCAGTACAAAAAAAATTGTGAGCATAATTCCTCCTCCTGTAGGCAATAGATCTTGACCATATTCGCAATGCATCTAAAGAACAAGCATTAGCAACCTTTGGCCGAGTCGGTTTTTAAGTCCGGTAAATAGTTACGGTATTATCGAGCTAGGTATGCGTTTTTAGCTCGTAAAAGCTTAGCGATGCTATTTCGTAGTACGCTCTCACTGGACTGCTATATTTCGCTTCCGAGTCGTCACATGTTAGATCTATCGCGAAATCGTACTTGGGAGGCAATAGACCCTTCTTTGCCGTTAAAAAAGTGCCATCAGAGCTGAGTACCTGAAAACCTCCGCCATATCGCGATGAATTACATTTGAAACGTCATCATTTCGTCATTTTGTATCGTGAATATATTTATAATGTGACGATAATACGAATGGATGCAAGGGATTGTGAAAATGGTTCTTAACCTAGCGATGCTGCATCTTGCAGCCACTCACGGCGAACGTTTAGTAAATCAGTAGCATCAAATTGGGAAGCTTTATGGACCATCAAGACATTCGCCAAGGCTAGCGTTCTATCACCCAAAGCTTCGAATCCTAGATGGCAGCTTCCAAATAGCTAATTGGGTACGCTTCCCTTCCAGCTTTAGAGTTGCCTCTTGCTTTTTGACGTTTCTTGTAACCTGCCCAATTTGATGCTATATTATCTCTGCCGATACGTCACATTATAAATATATTCACGATACAAAATGATGCAATGATGACGTTTCAAATGTAATTCATCGCGATATGGCGGAGGTTTTCAGGTACTCAGCTCTGATGGCACTTTTTTAACGGCAAAGAAGGGTCTATTGCCTCCCAAGTACGATTTCGCGATAGATCTAACATGTGACGACTCGGAAGCGAAATATAGCAGTCCAGTGAGAGCGTACTACGAAATAGCATCGCTAAGCTTTTACGAGCTAAAAACGCATATCTAGCTCGATAATACCGTAACTATTTACCGGACTTAAAAACCGACTCGGCCAAAGGTTGCTAATGCTTGTTCTTTAGATATATTGCGAATATGGTCAAGATCTATTGCCTACAGGAGGAGGAATTATGCTCACAATTTTTTTTGTACTCGGGTCACAACAAGTGTTAATAACAAAAGTAAATAGTCACGTGATGCTTTTTAACTTTCAGTATATATTGAAAAATAGTTGTACACTATACCTGCCTTGTCAGATTTTCATTTGATCTCATTGTTATTGAAATATATTCAAGTGAACAAAATAACAGTACAAAAAAATTATAGGAGCAAGTGTGATGGTTTCCACTGTAACGCTATAGACCCCTTGCCGTGTCATCCCGGGAAGGATCAAAGCATTAGCGGCCATATTGTTTTGGCCCAAAATGTGTGCGTTACTTAGAATTTGTGTTTTCATTACGTACGAATGATGTAATAATAACAACTTAAACTGGTGAAAAATCACGACCAAATTAATTGTATTCATAAGTTTAAGCCAGTAACATATACTTAGAACCGAATGAAATGGTTATGGGTTGTTGCGGGCGTACAATTATAGTGTTAGATTTACGTCATCGTCGTCGTAGATACACAAATTTCTAAATAACGCAAAGTTTTGGTCCAAAACAATATGGCCGCTAATGTTTTGATCCTTCCCGGGATGACACGACAAGGGGTGATGGAAACTAGGTAAGACAGTACAAAATCTTTCTCTCTGATCTGGTATATTATTTATAATTAATTAGTTGGTACTTCAATAGAACGCTCCGCTATCAATCTATCCGTGGAAGAATAAATGGCGGTTGTTATACCGGTACCGGTATAGCCATAATAATTATATACATGTAGCCATTGTAGGGGGCCTATGTACACGGCCCCGCGGTGCAGACGGGATTTAGAGCGAACAACAGCTGTCAACGACAAGCTGTCGAATACGCAAACAATCCTGCTAACCTTCTGGGAGTATCCGCTCTAATTTGCTTTCCGTACCACGAGAAGAAATAATAATAACTCAGGGGCGGATCCACATTAGGCTGAGGCCCAGGGATCTGTACTCCGGACGTGACGTGACGTCACAGAGTTGTATTACATTACTATCTATGGTTACACAATAGATATTATAGTATCTACTACAATATCTATGGTTACGTGTACCGGTACAGATGATTTCGGTGACAAGTCGTTTCCCTGGAAACGCGTGACCTAAAACGATGAATAATTGATGTGGAGGGCAAGGTATACGTGAAATGGTATGGAGGTGTTGTGCTTTTGGCTGTAGAAATCGTGGTGGTCAGCGTTTGGGCCTAGGTTTCTATCGGTTTCCATTCAAAAATGAAGGCATACTACGAAGGTGGATTCAAGCGGTCCGTAGAGAGGATTGGCACCCTTCGAAGTACTCGCGATTATGTGGCGACCATTTTGTGTCATGTTAGTTAGAAGTGTGGAAGTCACAATTGAGTGAGGGAGTCATTTCTTTTTATTGTAGGCAAGCCTGTTGACGAACCCAGTGATGTGGCTATGTCTCTTCACGATTCTCTTTCAAGGATGGCATGCAAGAGGAAGTATTTGATCAAAATGATGGCAGTGAAAGCGCGGCAGACCAAAGCGGGACAAAGAAGAAAAGGAGAGGTGTGCTTTATATTATCTCTGCTTCAGCTGTAGAAGGTCGTTTGCTAGTTCACGCAGGACTCGCAACAGAGACAGAAATCATCAGTATGGGAGGTTAGGGATGCAGCCCCCATGTCTGGAATAGCCACCCCATCTGCACCAATAGCTGGATCTGCTTATGTCTTAGCAACGATGATGAGCAAGTGTGCTGTCATGCTGCCCTGCTTTGCCTTTGGCTACAGCCTACAAAAGCTATAGGCCTACATGACGGAGGACAAAGATGTCTGTTGCCGATCGATTGCTATAAGCCTACTTGCTACATGTATGGACCTAGCTTATCGATTACAGATAGGTCTGTAGACATGTACACCGTGCATTCTTTTAAAAATAAGCTTAACTTAGCAAGCTAGTGCAGTGGGCAACGATCAAGCCAGATGACCGTGTAATAGGCCCTAATCCACGCTTCGTGGGCCTGTTCTGCACTTTTGGTTGCCTTAGCCGAAACACACCACAAACACAGTCCTCACAGAGCCCGATTGAAACTAGTTGTAGGCTTCAAGTTCCCAGGCGATCGATAAAATAGCCAAATATATTGCCATACTCTATACGCTGCCACTACGACATAGCATCGCCGAAACGACGACCATCACCCCTCATGAACAGGTCATCGCTTGGTGTCAGCCCCACCGACTCCAGTTTTTGTTTGTAACGCTCCTTTCGTACCATACGTCTCAATAATGTGTTGCCCTCCATAGAGATGATTTCGGTGAGAACCCGCGCGTCACGTGAGAGTCATGTGAAATTTTTAAGAGGCGTAGAGTTTCATTTAGAGCCCCTCGAAATACCAATACGGGGGTCCCCCTCGCGTTTGGTCAAATATGTATACTCTAATATGGGGGGACTAGACTACTGCAACGTTACACGCCGTTTAATTTTTTGAGCGGGTCAAGTATAATCGCGATGTACAACGCAAGTGGTCTGTTCTGATCCACATGCAACATACATACATACATACACATACATACATACATACATACATACATACATACATACATACATACATACATACATACATACATACATACACACATACACACATACACACATACACACATACACACACACACACATACATACATACACACACACACACACACACACACATACACACATACATACATACAGATTATCATGGGTGATCGTAACTCTTTAGCTCCACTCAGCACCACCATTTGATTTCGAGGGCTCACGTTTTTATGTGTCACGTTTCGATATCTGGGGTCTTTCAAGATTCCGCTGGGGATGCCAATCCGTTCTGGATAACTGGAAACAGTAGTACCATGTTCTGGTATCCGGTACATATTTATTGTTTTATAATAGAGTCTTTGTTTTGCATACCCCTAACGAGAAAAGCATCTGTGTGCGAAGGCACGACTGAATAGCCACCTGGCGTATACTCATCCTCAAGTGCTGTCTTGTCGTCGGGGCATATTGCGACTAGAGATGGACGTGCAGAGAGTCAACGAGCGACGAGGGATCAGTAAGTAAATGATTCGAAAGCTCCGCAGTCTATAGCCTGGCGTAATGCTACTCTTGCGCACGCGTGCAATAAAATCTGTGCAGGTGAAGGAAGAAAGACCAGGTGCGTGAGAAAGTGATATTGGAAATCAACCGAACGGGAAGTAATTAACAACCAATAGATTTTGCCCCTGAGATGGTTCACTTTTACCGGGTATATGCTCACGCACACTCACACATACATGCATCATATGCATGCACATTCATAACATTCATAAGCAGGGTAAGCCAACAGGGCTGGTCTGTAGATATTCTTTAGAGTCTTCCTAATCACCGCCTAGTTTGACCATCACTGTTGCAGTGGGAGGATAGTACCCAAGGGCATGTCTGTTTTTGGCTAAACCTGCACTTACCCTCCAACTCTGAGAGGAGTGCTCTGTTGTGGATGTCCAATAATGAATTTCTCTAGATTGATTGGGACCTATATTAGAGTGATTTGCCCACTTGAGCCATTCTCTCCATTATCCATATCTGAAACCATGCAGCCTCCATCACACTGGGGGGTCCCATCCTCCAGGTATGGAAGCACATTTAGATCCACTGTGGAGTCTTGCTTGTCTACTGCGGGGCTTCCATTTTGTGCTTTGCTTTCTATTAGGCATACATTGTATACCATCTTTAAATTCACTCACTTGTGATTTTTTGACTGATCCTTTATGGTCTGATGACTGTCCAGGTAAGTGGAAGACTGAGGCTGTATATCATGGAGACCTGCCTACACGTCTTGGAAGGGAAGGCCTCCCATCATGTATAACTAGAGTTCCAGCTTTGTCCACCACGAGTAGTCTGTTCTGATCCAGATTATCATGGGTGATCTTAACTCTTTTGTTTGCTCCACTCACCACCATGCTCTTCTCTGTACGACTCATACCTTCACATACAAGGAAGAGTACTTGTCCCTTATAAGGGTAGAACCACACCAACAGCGACCAGACTATGTCCGTTGGCCAAACCTACCCACAGTGTCCAGGGCAGGTGTCATATGCTTGGATGAGATGATTGCTCACTACATGGAGCAATCATCTCGTGTTTCCTTATCACCACATCAAACAGACAACACCTCTGGGGATAGACACTTAGTGCAGATAATGATATTCCTCCAATATGGGCACTCCACACAATGTTTTCATCAGCAGATGTCTTCAATTGGCCAATGCATTCTGCCTGGCTTTGGAGAGAGCCTTCCATGCATATAGTTCCTGGTTGAGTAGTTGGTGATGTTGCATGCATCCTTGGTTACAACAGTGCCATGCACAGCATTCTCAGAGAAATGCTTTGTACTGAACTGCAGCTGTTCACTTACTGTTGGATGTCTTTATTGGAGGAAATACAATAGCTTTAGTTCTATGGTACCAGCCACAGTACACTATCCTATAAGTGCAGGAGATAGTGCTGTCCTTCAGATGAAAACCAATTCTCTGGAGTCTCTTGAGGCCACTCACGTGGTCCCCCACATGCACAGACTGATGCATGCACTGGACCCTTTTTCCTTGATGCATGCCATGAAGTTCATAATCACCATGATCATAGTGTTAGTATCTCAGTACCCTTGGCCTGATCAAGCATACCAAGAGCTCATTCTCAATCATATGACTTGCAATTGATATAAGCCGACGTGTATTTAAGCCAGATCATTAACCTCACTAAGTTGACCATATCATCAGTGATTGAAGCATTTATAATTAGACTATTATTTGACTCTAAAAATAAACTTAAAGTGCTTCGTTAAAATACTGTGGCATATGCTTTTTGTTTGGCGCTATACATGCATGTAGATGTATGCATATGCATGCATGGAAATGGTTATATGTAACCGAACACATCCAGAACATTATGCGCATTACATATCACCCATTATGTATTGCATCATCCATGCAGTTATGAAACCAGATCCCATTATGACACACATCACATATGCATGCAGACACATCAGAAACTGAAGATATGCTTCAAAGACTTCCTGATCATACAGCTCAATTGTTAGGACTGTCCTTGGATAAACTTGCACTCAGTGCACTTGTGGCTGAGAAGAGCAGTCGCACTGGCTTAGGACAAGCCACAGAGACACTTCTTCTGTCATCAGGGACAATTTTGATGCTGAATGTTTCCATATTGTCTGTCATCTTCATGGAAGTGCATGCCTTTAGGCTCAGGTGCCAAAATGATTTGACCATTTGCTTGGAGTGTGATTATAAACAATAGCAGTGCATCTCCTCTATCACAGAAACATTTGGGTCCACATGCACCATAGTCATGTGTTTCTACATGTCTATGTGCAAATCCTCCATCTTGTGCTTTGGCTTCTACTATAGCTAGGTGACCTCTTTCTATGACCTCCTTTATGGTCTGATGACTGTCCATGCAGGTAGGTGGAGGACTGAGACTGTCATGCAATGCAGGAGGGGGCACATCTCCCTCCAGTACCCTCCCCCTTGTTGACACCTCATATTTTATTATGAAGTTGGCCCCCCCCCCCCCAAAAATCTTTAATCGGTTCCTACGGCACTGAATTGTGGATCCTTTTGTATAATCATTATGCAACCCGGCTGATATTATAAAAATAACAACTAAAACAACCATTTCTCTACAAATCATTTACCATGCAGAGGACTTCAACTCAATAATTGCATCAATTCAACTGTCTAAGCACATAACGGGCTTGACAAGCCATGAGCTCGATCATCCCAATAAGAACACAAGTGTATGCTTCCACCAAAGACTGAAGGGTTGTTTGTCAGTAGGTACTAAACATTATTCAATAATAAATCAACAAAAAATGTGGTGGTGTCTTCCTTTAGTCTTATTTACTATGTAGTAAACAATGACCTTACTTTATTTTTACTTTCATCATGGTTGTAATATAATGCTCCCATGAATGAATAGTGGGTCTGGGTACGAGCGTATATATATATATATATGAGATGATCAGTGCTACGTGTACATCTTACTCATAAAAATGACTCAAAATGACAATTGCGAGGTGGAGGCGCAGAAAGCTATTGTAAGTTGCCACTGCGCATATATCCTGCAGGCAAAGTAGTTATTGAGCCTAATATATTGCTTTATTCGTGCAGGTCGCTCCGGCCAGCCAGCTGGGAACAAGGGTTCCGGCCCAGGACTACGATCAAATCCGACGACAGTGCCTAGCTAAACACACGTTGTTCGAAGACCCATATTTCCCCGCTGACGACACGTCCCTTTTTTACAGTCAGAAGTTGTCCTTCAAACCGGAGTGGAAGCGTCCCGACGTAAGCATATAATAAAAAAGGATTTACACTGATATTATATGATGTATGCCCACGGTAGGAAGTGCTGGGTACATGTACCCTCAGAAATAATTATTCATGCATGCTCGCTACATGTACAGTAAAATAAGGGACATTCATTAGCTAGACTGAAGCGGGGAACTTGGACGATAAAAGTTTTGATTAGATTTTAATTCAAATATTTGAATGTGCCTTATTTTTCGCTACGAATTTTACGGATAAAAGTGAGCCACTACTGTACCCCGAATGCAATGTGAAGTCTGCACGTAAGCGCTCGTTTGTAAGTCCGATGCATCGTGAGACAAACATCACTTTTACATGGATTCACTTTATACCAAACGAACGCTACAACTACATGTAAGTGACAGGCTGACAGCCAGAATGACAAATAATCAGATCCTCTGAGCATATAATGTAAGACAGATCAAGTTTTTGGCATGCGCGCGTATGACAGAATTGTGTTCAATGGTGTTGAGTGGCGTATATATACCTGTACCTATGGTGGGCAAGATTGAGGCAGCTTATGAGTTCAAGTTACGCGTTTTGCGTTTTGCGTTTTGAAACGGTATATACCTGGCGTGTCCGGTTAAATTATTGAGCATCGTGCATGCACGCATTGAAAATCAGTCTGGTAATTACATCAGCAAGAATTATCACCATCACTCCCTCCTTCCCCCTCTCCCTCCTCCCTAGGACTTGTGTCCCAATCCAATGTTCATCTCTGATGATGCCAGTCGATTTGATGTAAGCCAAGGTCTCCTTGGGGACTGCTGGCTGGTTGCTGCCATTGCTTCACTCACCCAGGACCACATTCTATTCAATGCAGTGAGTCCCATGTCTGTATGTAAATGCATTTTCTTTATAACACACATAATTTGCTGCATGATTTAATAGAAGAAAGGGATTGCATGATTTTGATAATAAATAAATAAGTCAATCAATAAATCATGGGCCCTTTGCATCATGAACAGAGTATGAGTTCCTGTTTAGGAGTAGACCTTTGTAGGCATGGTCAGTGGTGAAAAGCAACACCGTACATTATACTCTAAAACATCTCAGTGCACCTTTTTTTCCATGGATGTAGTGACACTTTGCTAGTTCTATCAAATAAGCTCAAGGGATCCATAGACCTTCATGCCCAGTTATGCACGCATACAAACAAAATTTCACATTCGGCGCATATATGATAATAGATGATAGTTTAAATAATTAAAATGTTCAGTATGAATTGATATTAACAGTAAATAAATAATGTACGCATGCACGGTAGTTAAACATCTCCATGGTGCAGCTGCCATGCTACTGAACCAAGGACTGGTGGGACCTTGGCTCTTCAAGATCCTTAGGCCAAGATCTATGAGGAAGGCCGCAAGAGTGTAGGACCAAAAGCACCTGCTCAGTGTTACTCAAAACACTTCCAAATCAACTTTTGATTCTACAGCTACAAGTGTTGAGAAAATGCAACTTTCCCACCACTACTGCTATCTGCTTTTCATTTTTAAAAATTACCCACACACATTTCTGGGAGGGGCAACTTCCACCAAATTAACTACACTTTCAATAATGACTTAAATTTTGTCAACATGCATAACAATTTATCAGTGTGTAATGTCAGTAGTAAAAGGTCCATTATCAATATCAAAATAATTAATGAAACAAATAAACCCAACAATACAACATTCTCTATTGGAAAGCAATCGAGGTGTAACTCCAAGGGAACTAAAGTTTCAATTATAGGGGAAAATGAAACAGTTTAGCCCATGGAACTAGCATTTCTCTTATAATTCAACTATTGTTTCCTTCCTTCTTGCACTTATGAACATTCTCATAGAGAACGTATTTTCATTATTTGTAACCTGCTTCACTTCAGGTGGTTCCTTCAAACCAAGGGTGGGGATCTGGATACTGTGGGATATTTCACTTTCGCTTTTGGCACTTTGGAGAGTGGGTGGATATTGTTGTAGATGACCGACTGCCCACCCACAATGGGAAGCTGGTCTTCATACACTCATCTGATTCGAGAGAGTTCTGGAGTGCTCTGCTTGAAAAAGCCTATGCCAAGTGAGATCTGTTTTTATTTATTTTTTATTGTTGATGCCATCTCTGACCACACCTGCTCTGGCCACACCCAGGCTGTATGGCGGGTATGAGTCATTAAAAGGTGGAAAGACATCAGAAGCCATGGTAGATTTCACAGGAGGTGTGGTTGAATCGTTTGACCTCTCAAAGGAGCACAAAGGCCTGTATGAGAAGATACAGAAGCACCTGGTGCACTCCTCCCTGCTCAGCTGCTCCATCAAGGTGAAGGGAAAGGAAGATGTGGAGGCACAGCTACCCTCAGGTCTGGTCAAGGGACACGCCTACTCCATTACCGGAGCAACAGTGGTATGTATTTAGAAAACAGATAACTTTGTGTTGCCACGACAACCATGGTAATTACATAACTTTTGGGACTGAATGACGAATGAATCGTGAAAGTAAAATCAAAGTTCTTTTGTACTTAACAGTGAGCGGCATGTATCTTAAAATATTTGCTCACGCACACGCACACTTTCTCATTTCTGCTGCTTTTGCATTCAGGTTGAAGCACAGAGTACTACTGTTCGTCTGCTTCGCATACAAAACCCTTGGGGACAAAAGGAATGGAATGGGGACTGGAGTGATTCGTACGTGGTTCACTAGATTATGTCTAGGTGTGTGGCTGGAACTCATTCTTTCCACAGCTCATCAAAGTGGAAGGCGTTGCCTGGCAACAAGAGGGCTGAGGTGCTAGGGGCGGCAAAGGATGATGGAGAGTTTTGGATGAGCTATGAAGACTTCTGCAAGAACTTCACTGACTTTGAGATGTGCAGTGTGTCAATTGACCACCTATATGAAGATGAAGCAGGTATGTGTAGTGTTGTGTGAGAATTGTTTGTAGAAAGAGGCCTTTTTAAGATTAATTCTTTCTCAATTGCTCATAACACACATACCCTTCTCCCCTACACACAGTCAAAAGCTGGAATGCCAGTATAAAATCAGGCAGCTGGCTTGCTGCTGATGGCACTGCTGGTGGTTGCCGTAACAACCCCACCTTTGTCAAGAACCCTCAGTATGGGCTTGAGCTCCAAGAGGATGATGATGGAGATGGGAAGTGCACCTGCACCATAGCCCTCATGCAGAAGCATCGTCGAATGCAGAAGAAGCTGGGCATTCAGGAGCTGTGCATTGGTGTGTCTGTGTACAAGGTGAGGGTGGGAGGGTAAGGATGTGTGAGGATGAGTGGGTGGGATGGATGGAATATAGGCGCATAAATATTAATACATACTGAGGGTGGGAGGATGAGAAGAAATTGTTCCTTCATGATAAAATTGATGTTGATTTCACCTTTTAAACTTTTCCCCATTTCATTCTCCAATTTTCTTTGTCCCTTTCAAAGGCTCCAGAAGATGGCAGTTTGCTCACCAAGGAGTATGTGGACTACCACCCCAGTGTGGCTACCTCAGGACCTTTCACCAACATCCGTGAAGTCTCCATGAGGGCGACCCTTGACCCTGGGAAATACATTGTTATTCCCTGTGCTTTTAAGCCTGGGGAGGAGGGAGACTATCTTCTCAGGATATTCACAGAGAAGTACTCAGAGCAGAGGTGAGTATAGAGTAAAAAGGTGTGCATTAATTTAAATGTTTTATGCACCTTAATTATTGTTGCAGTAAGCCCAAGGCTCCTGATGCTCCAACCGATGAGGTAAGGTGTTCATTTACAGACCAGAGCGCACAGTATCAATAAATATGACATTAAATGAAAATTAAATGAAAGGAAACAATTTTAAACATACAACCAAGATCTATTTGATGTATGACATATTGAGAGCACAGATAATGTTACAGCTGATAAACAAAATACAATTTTGATGTTGCTCCTAATCTATATTAATGCACACTCACACAATCTGTCCACTGATGTGAAATCTTAGTGCACTGTGCTTATCTGACCTCAAAAGCGTGTCATTGAGGCATAACACTATTAAGAGGTTTCCACACCACTGATATTTCAACCTTACTGCACACTCGCACACACACACACACACACACACACACACCTCACATACACTCACACACACACTCACACTACAGGACCCTCGTAAAGCTCAGCTAAGAAGCATGTTCTCCCGTATTGCTGGAGAGGACAATGAGGTTGATGCAGAGGAGCTACAAGACATCCTCACTGCCTCCCTCTCCAAGGGTACTGTGGGGTACTGGGGTACATCCCTGCTTCAATAACCTCCTCCTCCTCCCCAGACATGAAGTCTGCTGTGTTCTCCCTTGATGCCTGCCGAGCAATGATTGCCATGTTGGATGTATCCTTTTATTGTGTTTTCTGTGTGGCAGTTATCCCTCACCCCCACCTGCTGACCTCTCATAGGAAGGTTTTATTCCTTGATGCATGCACAACAGGTGGACAAGACTGGTACTCTCAACTACCAGGAGTTTCAAACACTTCTGGAGACAATTGGGGAGTGGAAGGTATTTGTGTGGGTGGTGGTGGGTGGAGTGCTAGTCTGAGGTCACCTTCCTCTTTGATGACAGAAAATGTTCTTCAAATATGATCATGATCGATCTGGTACCTTGGAGAAGTCTGAAGTTGCTGTTGCCCTGAAAGACTTGGGTGAGTTTGTCTTACAGAATGGATGGAACGTATTTTAATATGTTGATGTGCTATCTGCAGGCTATGAGCTTAGTGCACAGTCATTGAATATCCTGTTTAACCGGTTTTCCAAGAAAAGGAAATACATGAATCTAGATGACTTTGCAGCCTGCTTGTCAAGAGTGAAGATAATGAGTGGTGGGTGTGCCTTCTGTGAGAATGAGTGGTGGGAGTGTCCTCTGTGTAATGAGTGGTAGGTGTGTCCTGTGGGTGATATGAGTGGTGGGTGTGTCCTGTGGGTGATATGAGTGGTGGGTGTGTCCTGTGGGTGATATGAGTGGTGGATGTGTCGGACATGTAATAAGTAGTGTACATAGCTTTTTATTTTTATTTCAAGTTCATGTACACCATTTTCTTTCCCTTCTCTTGGCCACACCTTCCCTTCCCCTTGGCCACACCCTTCTCTTTCCATTTCACAGACTTGTACCAGAAGACATCCAAAGATGCTAGCAGTGTGACCCTTACCAAAGAACAGGTGAGTGAGGGGAGGAGGAGAGGGAGTGAGGGAGTGAAGGGAGGAGGAGGAGGGAGTGAAGGGAGGAGGTGATGGAGTGAAGGGAGGAGGTGAGCGAGTGAAGGGAGGAGGTGAGGGAGTGAAGGGAGGAGGTGAGGGAGTGAAGGGAGGAGGTGAGGGAGTGAAGGGAGGAGGTGTGGGAGTGAAGGGAAGAGGTGAGGGAGTGAAGGGAGGAGGTGTGGGAGTGAAGGGAAGAGGTGAGGGAGTGAAGGGAGGAGGTGTGGGAGTGAAGGGAAGAGGTGTGGGAGTGAAGGGAAGAGGTGAGGGAGTGAAGGGAGGAGGTGAGAGATGGGGTGGCCTCATGCTTTAAGTTACTGATTGAAGGGACAAAAGGCCAAGATGGAGGGGGTAGACTAAGGCCAAGATGGAGGGGGTAGACTATAAGGCCAAGATGGAGGGGGTAGACTAAGGCCAAGATGGAGGGGGTATAGACTAAGGCCAAGATGGAGGGGGTAGACTAGGGCCAAGATGGAGGGGGTAGACTAAGGCCAAGATGGAGGGGGTAGACTAAGGCCAAGATGGAGGGGGTAGACTAAGGCCAAGATGGAGGGGGTAGACTAAGGCCAAGATGGAGGGGGTAGACTAAGGCCAAGATGGAGGGGGTAGACTAAGGCCAAGATGGAGGGGGTAGACTAAGGCCAAGATGGAG
The DNA here is from genome assembly GCA_949361645.1 of Spongilla lacustris. Taxonomy (NCBI): domain Eukaryota; kingdom Metazoa; phylum Porifera; class Demospongiae; order Spongillida; family Spongillidae; genus Spongilla; species Spongilla lacustris. Next base: position 6,792,450 of record OX442431.1, on the reverse strand, counting down.
GGGGTAGACTAAGGCCAAGATGGAGGGGGTAGACTATAAGGCCAAGATGGAGGGGGTAGACTCATTGACTACTGAAGCAGACACGTATCATAACTTATTAAATATGTACCTGATTCATCACCCTCACTCTGATTGAGAGTCGGGAAGTGTAGAATGTGGTTTTGCACATTTGTACTGTTTGAACTACAAGTATTGGAGCCTCTGCCGTGCCCAGGGAAGTTGTAAGGTCATTTTGTGGGAAGAGAGTTGTAAAATTTACGTGTACAAGCCCCACTGATTCATACCTGAAACAGGTGCCTTGAGCACCGGCTCTGATTCAGAGGCAGGTAGAATCGGCAATGTATTTCTAATCAGACCCTATCTTGCCACATTTGTCGCTTAACCCCTAAGTGTCACATGCACATCTAAATATGATACGTGCATCACACTAGTGATTGTGAGTGGGACAGTAATTTCATGCTGCCTAATAATGTAGCAGTTTTCAGATGTAGGTGGTGTGCTGCATAGTGATATCTCCAGCTGGTGTCATTGCATCCTTTCCCTTCAATACCCTTCCTTCAGTTCTTCCTCATCACGCTGGATGCCTGATTCCAATCACTAGTCCCCAGTCCAACATGCCAGGAACTTTAATCATTATGTGTAATTAAGGATTACATTTGGCATTTATGCTTTTTAATGATTTGTGCTACTGTAATGATTATCATATCTACGTGTATCACCACCAGATGGGACATGTGTGGTAGCAACAGATAGTTGAGCTATGGGAAAAGCATTTTGACATACCAAAGGTATCGAGCATAATTCAGACATGTAGAAGGAAGGCACATCCCCTGCCAAGGCCCCAGGCTCACACACCCTGCCAAGGCCCCAGGCTCACACACCCTGCCAAGTCCCCAGGCTCATACACCCTGCCAAGTCCCCAGGCTCACACACCCTGCCAAGTCCCCAGGCTCACACACCCTGCCAAGGCCCCAGGCTCACACACCCTGCCAAGGCCCCAGGCTCACACACCCTGCCAAGGCCCCAGGCTCACACACCCTGCCAAGGCCCCAGGCTCACACACCCTGCCAAGTCCCCAGGCTCACACACCCTGCCAAGCCCCCAGGATCTTTGGCTGGCACTGTGATACATGCCAACCGTTTGCTCCACAAGAGTACAGCTTCTTGCATGCAAGCATCCACTCTGCATGCTATGCACTTAATGTAGAAATCTAACAATTCATAATCCGTACATGCGGACACACAAATACTGAGGTCTATTAAATAGTTCCAATTTGTAGTCTCTCTAATAAAAGCTTGAAAATCTGTGAATTTATGTCTTGCCACATTAAAGGGAATGTTGTACTGAATGAAAAAAAGATTGAGATAAGCATTAAAATTCTTCAATTAGTGCCCACCTCATTACTCAGCTGCTCTCAGTGAACACCCTGAGGAGGAATTCTGCCTCTTGTCGGGGGTCAAAGGTGGAAGGAACAATGACGTACTTTCCTGGGTCAAGCCTTGCAGTCAACAACACCTCCCTCAGGTTTATGTACTGCGATGAAATGACACTCTGGTGGTAGTTCACGTAGTCCTGGGTGACCACACCACTGCCATCATCTGGGGCCTGGGGGGGGGGGGGGGGGGGGGGGGGGGGGGAGGGGGAGGAAGGACACGTATGTGCTTTAGTACAATCAGCGTACATAGTGTACATTTAATACATTATAGGGTTTTTAGTAGACATTGGTGGAGGGGTGGGAGGGGAAACATACCTAATTATAGAACTATGTTGACTCTTTCATTTTTAGCAGTCATCATATTTGCTTGGGTTGGAAATATTGGTGAGTTTTGGTCTAACCACACAGTGAAGCCTTCCATTCTGAACAAAGTCCTCCAATTTCTGCAAGGTCTTTGCATGCTAGTACTATTATGACTGCAGCACCCATCAGGTGCACTGGAAATGGGACAGGTGCTACCGAATGCACCGGGAATGGGACAGGTGCTTCACTATGGCTTTCACTGGCCCTGCACACTCACACACACACACACATACACACACAACACACACACACAACACACACATACTTACATGGTAGATGATAAAACCTATTGGTAGCTCCTGGAGGCCTTGCCTACGCCTATACTTCTGGGTGAGGGCTATAATGCACAAACACTTTCCATCTCCATCTCCACTGTCCTTCAGCTCTACCAGGAACTGGGGGTTCTTCACAAATGTTGACAGGTTGTTAGGGCAACCTCCAGCAGTGTGGTTGGAATTAAGCCAGCTGCCTGACTTGGTAATAACAGACCATCTTTTGACTGCATGGAGTGTGAGTGTGTTATAGGTGTGGGTGTGGTGCATATGTGAGGTGTGATGTGGTATGGTGCATATGTGAGGTGTGATGTGGTATGGTGCATATGTGAGGTGTGATGTGGTATGGTGCATATGTGAGGTGTGGTGTGGTGTGGTGCATATGTGAGGGTGTGGTGTGGTATGGTGCATATGTGACGTGTGATGTGGTGTGGTGCATATGTGAGGTGTGATGTGGTGTGGTGCATTGTGAGGTGTGATGTGGTGTGGTGCATATGTGAGGTGTAGGTGTGGTATGTGTGGTGCATATGTGAGGTGTGGTGTGGGCATATGTGTGGTGTGATGTGGTATGGTGCATATGTGAGGTGTGATGTGGTGTGGTGCATTGTGAGGTGTGATGTGATGTGGTGCATATGTGAGGTGTAGGTGTGGTATGGTGCATATGTGAGGTGTGATGTGGTGTGGTGCATTGTGAGGTGTGATGTGGTGTGGTGCATATGTGAGGTGTGGTGTGGTATGGTGCATATGTGAGGTATGATGTGGTGTGGTGCATATGTGAGGTGTGATGTGGTATGGTGCATATGTGAGGTGTGATGTGGTGTGTGTGGTGCATATGAGGTGTAGGCGTGGTGTGTGTGGTGCATATGTGAGGTGTGGGTATGGTGCATATGTGAGGTGTGGGTATGGTGCATGTGCCAGTTAAAAAGAGCATTTTGAAACTATAATAAATTTCCATTGGTATTCTTACCAGCTGCGTCAGGATTGAGGTGTTCAATGGCACTCCCCAGCTCAAAGTTGGTGAAGTTCACGCAGAAATCATCGTAAGATATCCAGAACACTCCATCCCCCTTTGAAACATCCAGCAACCGGCTTTTGGTGTCATTAGGCACCAGTCCCCACTTATCAGAGCTGTGGGAGAATAAATCACATTATGGGAAGCACAGGAAGAGAAGTATTAGAAGTGCTAAGATAGACCAACTGCTCCCATGCACCTTCCCTGAGGCTAGATTGTGAATGACAAAAGACTGACCAGAAGTGTCCAATATGAGAGGGTCCCAATAAGATAGGGTCCCTATAAGATAGGGTCCCAATATGATATGGTCCCAATAAGAAACAATCTATCATACCACCTTATAGTGAGTAGGTGTGCCCACCACAACAGATTTGATGTGGTGTATTGCCTATATTGGTTGGTTATAGAGAGCCAACAACACCTTTGTGGTAAAGATAACCTACTTTGGGGTGCAATTGTAGGCATGGTTGATCAAAACTGCTGGTTCATCTATGTACTTAATTTGCATAAGGTACCAGAGCACTTCAACACATCTAATATACTCTGTAATCTACCCTGCAATATACCCTGTAATCTACCCTGTAATCTACCCTGTAGTCTCCTGTAATCTACCCTGTAGTCTACCCTGTAATCTACCCTGTAATATACCCTGCAATCTCCTCAGCCCCGACACTACTGCACTACACAATAGGCAGATTAGAGAATAGCCCTACATGACCAGCTGCAAGTACACATGCTCAAGAACACATGTGATGGTATGACCAGATCCTGACCAGATCCCAAGGGCCAGTCGTGAATACCACACCCTTCCATCTCTACTGTACAGTCTGTATTCACACCCTGACACCACCCCTAAATATTAACTCCACCCATGATTTAACCACACCCATTACCATCCCTAAATATGTTGCTATAGCAATACTCGGCTAAAAATCCATCAATTTTAAACATTGTATTGGTACAATGGAGCAACCAAATTACTTGTTGCTCCAGTGCCCAGTCCACATTTCTTCTCCCCATGGGTTCCGTATGCAAAGCAACTGCACTCCTTTGCCATCTGCTTGGACCTGTAAAAGTGCATGGTTTGGTGCCAATAAAGTTATTGAGTCTGGCGCAGAAGACCCCATCACTGGTACCCCATCACTGGTACCCTATCACTGGTACCCCATCACTGGTACCCCATCACTGGTACCCCATCACTGGTACCCCATCACTGGTATCCCATCACTGGTACCCCATCACTGGTACCCCATCACTGGTACCCCATCACTGGTACCCCATCACTGGTACCCCATCACTGGTACCCCATCACTGGTACCCATCACTGGTACCCCATCACAGGTACCCCATCACTGGTACCCCATCACTGGTACCCCATCACTGGTACCCCATCACTGGTACCCCATCACTGGTACCCCATCACTGGTACCCCATCACTGGTACCCCATCACTGGTACCCCATCACTGGTACCCCATCACTGGTACCCCATCACTGGTACCCCATCACTGGTACCCAATCACTATAGACCCAGCACTAATGAAGCGTAATGATGACTTAATCCTAACACATGTGACATGTACAGTGCACACACCCCTACCAATAATGTCCCATATATGTGCTGAAGCCATGCATACACAAGAGGGTCCATTTCCTTTAAATTGGTAGTAATAGCGTTTGTATATTAAGAAATATAATAATCCATCACCTGACCTGAGGGAAAACTATAGTTCCCTTACTCCTTAGTCCCTAGTCCCCACTCCGTTCCATCCCTTACTCCTTAGTCCCCACTCCATTCGATCCCTTACTCCTTAGTCCCTAGTCCCCACTCCATTCCATCCCTTACTCCTTAGTCCCTAGTCCCCACTCCATTCCATCCCTTACTCCTTAGTCCCTAGTCCCCACTCCATTCCATCCCTTACTCCTTAGTCCCTAGTCCCCACTCCATTCCATCCCTTACTCCTTAGTCCCTAGTCCCCACTCCATTCAATCCCTTACTCCTTAGTCCCTAGTCCCCACTCCATTCCATCCCTTACTCCTTAGTCCCTAGTCCCCACTCCATTCCATCACAAAATTGACTTCCAACATATTTTTCTGCAAATATGCAATCAGAAACTAAGACCCCTACAGTTGAGGCCCCCCCGTATTGCTGTGGTTACCATGCTCTAGACTGCAGTGTACCGTTTCTGTCCCAATGACGGAATAGGCGTGTCCTGTCACCAATCCATTCGCTTGAGCGACAGAGTCCCCTGTCTGGATGGAGCATGTGAGCAGTGACATGTGCAGGTTAAGTGTTCGTTCTATCCTCTCGAACAAGCCGGCATTTTTCTGGGTGAGGTCAAAAGATTGTACCACACCCCCAGTGAAATCCTCCATGGCTTCCCCACTGTCTCCACCCTCAATGTTTTTATAGCCACCGTACAGCCTGGAGTGGGGTGGGGATGAGGCAGGTGTGAGGTCAGTAGTGATAAGGTGTGAGTGGGGTGGGGATGAGGCAGGTGTGAGGTCAGTAGTGATAAGGTGTGAGTGGGGTGGGGATGAGAGGTGTGAGGTCAGTAGTGATAAGGTGTGAGTGGGGTGGGGATGAGGCAGAGGTGGATCAATAAGGTGTGAGTGTGGTGGGGGAGGCAGAGGTGGATCATAAGTGGTTACAGCTGGTAAAAGGGGGGAGAGAGACAAATGCAATTTACTTGGCATAGGCTTTCTCAAATAGAGCACACCAAAACTCATTGGGATCCTTCGATTTTAGGAAGATGAGTTGATTGTCATATATGCAGGGCAGTCTGTCGTCCACGACGATGTCCACCCACTCTCCAAAGTACCAGAAGCGAAAGTGAAATATGCCGCAATAGCCATCATCAAAAGTTTGGTTTGGGGGAACCACCTGTTTGGACAGTTGCATAATTGAATACATGGGCGTGAAATAACATAGTATCCACAGGTGACCTCCTCCCCTCCCCTCCCCTCCCCTCCCCTCCCCTCCCCTCCCCTCCCCTCCCCTCCCCTCCCCTCCCCTCCCCTCCCCTCCCCTCCCCTCCCCTCCCCTCCCCTCCCCTCCCCTCCCCTCCCCTCCCCTCCCCTCCCCTCCCCTCCCCTCCCCTCCCCTCCCCTCCCCTCCCCTCCCCTCCCCTCCCCTCCCCTCCCCTCCCCTCCCCTCCCCTCCCCTCCCCTCCCCTCCCCTCCCCTCCCCTCCCCTCCCCTCCCCTCCCCTCCCCTCCCCTCCCCTCCCCTCCCCTCCCCTCCCCTCCCCTCCCCTCCCCTCCCCTCCCCTCCCCTCCCCTCCCCTCCCCTCCCCTCCCCTCCCCTCCCCTCCCCTCCCCTCCCCTCCCCTCCCCTCCCCTCCCCTCCCCTCCCCTCCCCTCCCCTCCCCTCCCCTCCCCTCCCCTCCCCTCCCCTCCCCTCCCCTCCCCTCCCCTCCCCTCCCCTCCCCTCCCCTCCCCTCCCCTCCCCTCCCCTCCCCTCCCCTCCCCTCCCCTCCCCTCCCCTCCCCTCCCCTCCCCTCCCCTCCCCTCCCCTCCCCTCCCCTCCCCTCCCCTCCCCTCCCCTCCCCTCCCCTCCCCTCCCCTCCCCTCCCCTCCCCTCCCCTCCCCTCCCCTCCCCTCCCCTCCCCTCCCCTCCCCTCCCCTCCCCTCCCCTCCCCTCCCCTCCCCTCCCCTCCCCTCCCCTCCCCTCCCCTCCCCTCCAGTGTCTACAGGGGTGTGTGCAAGGTTCCATGCCCCCAGGTACACAGGGTGTTTCACAATCAAGGAAAATTGTTTATAAATTAACCGCAAACAGTTAATTAACTGAAAATTGTTGCTAAATGCTCTAATAATGTGGGCTTAAATGTTGATGTAAACAAACTAAATATTAATTAAAAACTAAAACAAAGAAATTAAAACTAACGAATATGAATTAATCATTCCCAATAACACCTAATTAAAAACATACTATTTTAGAGGCATCCAAAAGCTCCAACATTTCAGTGACTTGTAATAATTATCAACTGGCCCAATTTATTAATAAATTCAAACCACTAAATCAAGATATAATGGCCACTAAATGAAGTACATCGAGACAATCAAAATAATCAAGATTTCAATTTTGAATAACTTCTAAACAGAAGTAGTTAATTAAATACAGTTTGCAGCTTTTAAATAACCACCCACCCTACATTTATAAACATTAATAATATTAGCAATGAATAGGGTTTTGAGACTTTTATCAATATTAATTAACCATTCAAGGCTGAAGCTTATATTTTATTTCACCAACATGTCTTATTTTATTGTTAGAACTTTAAACAACAATTACCAGTTAATTAACTGCTTGTGGTTAATTTCTAAACGATTGAGAAACACCCTGTATATATATATGTGTATGTGGAAAGCCACACACACACACAACACACACACATGCACACACACACACACACACACACCACACACACACACGCAAACACTCACACACATGTACATATATGTACATGCTCATGTGAACAAAACAGTTTCTATGTACTTCTACATGCACAAACCAAACAAATGGCTGTACCTGATCAAAGAGGGCTCGGTCTTGGGTAAGTGACCCAATGGCTGCAAGCACCCAGCAATCTCCAACAATGCCTTGGTCAATTTTGTAGGGACTAATTCCTCCAGTGACAAACTGTGGGTTGTCACCTAAGTCCTGTCAAAAAATATGTATACAATAACTTACAGAAAAAAAACTTACATTAAATCATACTAACAGGATATAGCACACAAGGGCTCAGCTAACAGGCCAGCTGGATCTTGCCAGAACCTACATTGTGTATGTTAGCGACTCACGTATATGGAAAACCACCCAACGAAAGGTAAAGACAACTGTTGGTTTTCTTTTAAGCCTACCCTATCGATCGTTATCTCACCCAACACTAAAGTATGCTACATGTAAGAACACCAGCAGTTTTTTTTTTAAATTACTTCCAGATGAATATACGCGGACTTGCGGTTTTCTACATCCTGCAAATAATATATAGCATCGACATTAAGAAGTTAGTTGCTACGCTAGATCACGTGGTTTAATAGAATAATTTGTCCGTATGGTATTGGTCAGTTACGCGAGTTCGTGCGAAACTGGCTCAAACATCCGCTTATCGGATGCTCGGCTATCGAGGAAGTATTCAAAATAACAATGGAAAGATATTCAAGGTGCATGTGCCCAACGTGGCGGATAAGATGTGTGGGTTATTAATTCATTGAGTAGTTTGTGCAGTGTTGCCGCGGTTGACCGGTTGGAGGAAGTCACGGACGGCCAGTTGACCGGAATAGACCTCTGGCGGTCACGGTCACGGCTAGAGATAGCCTTGACCAGTCCATACGGTCACGATCACGCGGGCAGGCCGTTTGAAACCTATCCGGCACGGTCACGGTCAGTTTTGGACCGTCAAAAACCGCCAGTTCATACTTACCGGTCACGGCAGACGGTCTTAGTCGGTCAAAACTTGCATACGTCTATTATTTTACTGTATTGGCAGCGTATATAACTCCGCATGCACTGCTGGTCATCGGTTTGCATGTGTATAGATGCGGCTTTCTACTAATTCATTTATAGACGATACCAGATGCATTATACTGATATAGCAATGATTCAGCGGATAAATACGATGTAATATGGACATAATGGAACAGCGCGCCTGAAGAAAATCATAAGGAGGTGAGGATGGAAATTACGGCTGGCACTGAAGTTCTTGTTGCAGCGTATAAAAGCAAAATCCTTTCAAGCCTGTCTGCCTCAATTCTCCATGTATACCTCTTTCTGTCAAGGGTTAGCTTCAATTGCGAAAAACACGTTCAGAAGGTGTACTTGACGCTGGAACAGCCAAATAGTTTAGTGCCATCTTTGCTAAATAATGCTCCACCAGTCCATGACATTATTTACACACCAATTAGTGGATTTTGCTTTTAGGTCTCGACGAAACTCATCGTCTACCATCTCTTTGCTGCATGGTTATCTGCATCACAATAGGATCAGCAGCCAAACGCTCTGCGTTGCGTTTATCAAAATCATAATCATTTCAGTTTTTAAAAGCGGCATCCAATGCATTTGTTGTGCATGTTATCTCCGTTCAATTGGACCATAGATACAATGATATAATTGGACATCTGCAGATGCATCATCAGTACCATACCAGTAATATTCTAAATCTCTTCCTTGAACCTGGCATGAGCCTGTCTGTGCTTCTGGGAAGCTAACAATCATAATTAATTCGATATCGTCAGCCATATTGCATTAGCTAATTGACCGTCAGTGACCGGATAATATTTTTACGGTCAGCCGTACAATTCTGACGGTCACCCTACTTTGACGGCTCAGACGGCCAGACACATTGACGGCCCGCGGCCGATGGCGGTCAGCACAAATTTTGGCAAATTTTCGCGGCTGCCGGACGGCCAAGGCTGGCCGCGGCAACACTGAGTTTGTGACACATGAAAAAATCCTATAAGAGAAGGGTATATTTTTAAAGGGACTAAATCTATTTTTCCCTAGCGTGCTATTGGAGGCATGTAAGTCATCGATCATCGTGACGTCATCCATGCAACAATGCACGAAAAATTATGCTTTGATCGACGATCCCAGGTTGATCTACTTGTAAGCAGAGATATGACGATCCCAGATTTATAGGTTAAATTCACAGATGAATTTCTCACCCTCAATGGATCATTTCATTCAATTCATTATCAACCTGCGCTCATCTGATCAGGTTGCATGGGAATGCAAGTTATACAACACCAAACTAAAGTAAGGGCGTTTACTTCATTACTTGTAACCATGTACCCAGACGTGTAGAGTGGTTCCACTGCTCGTGCATGCATTGCAAATGAATACCACAATGTTCCGCCAGAAGGCTTCTCAAAATGGCGGTAAATTGTGTTATTCATTTGCAATGAATGCAGCAAACGATTATATTTGTAAACGCCCACTGAAGGGATTCAACAAACACCTACACACTCGGACTCCCTCCGTTTGAATCAGTGAGTCTATATATATATATAAATTATTATATAATTATATATATATATCGACGTACAAATTGGAACGCTAGACAACAATGTAATTGTTGCCACTCTTTTGACAGCTATCGCGGTTACCTTCGGTCTCTTCCATGCGTGCGGATCGGTAATGGGTGGATTGTTCTTCAGAAGGTGCGACCTGACAAAATTGTCGTCCAATGGGAAAAACGGATCTTCAAACAGCGTCTTCTTAGCGAGACACTGGGCCTTTATTTGCTCGTAGTTCTGCACGGGCAGGCCCTGGTGACTGGCCGGAGCGTTCTGAAGGGGACGTAGCTCAAGCCGTGCCTTTGCAGCTACAAACACGTTATTATACTTACTCCAAATGTCTTCGAATGAACTATGGTTTTATGGAGTAGCTTGGCCATTCCGATATATGGATAAACAATTAATCAGTCGTGCAATTTTGAGGTGTGAACTGTTTATGTCGCGTGCGCTTATGCTATACATTTCAGTTTAGTACAACATACATAACACATAGCATACATAATAAATAAACAAATGAAGTTCATAAACTACTCTCCGCATGAGGCAAGCTCAATCCGCAATTGAATGGTGGCCGGACAGCCTTAATGCACACGACAGATCATAGCTGAGCGGAGCAGGGAGAAACTCAACCTACACCTGAGTCAGATAAGAGTTACAGTAAAACTGCCGACGCTTAGAAAGTCCAGACAACACAAACAGAGATAACGCTAGTAATAGCATTCTAAATATTAATTTATTTGCAGGTCCAATCATCACTGTACTATTAATAATACATCATGCATACTACCTGATTGCATGCACATGTATTGTGTATCTTAATTATATACACTAACATTTTTGCCGGCCAAACATCAATCGATCAATCAGCTAGGTACGGTTAGATAACAATAACTTAGATTTGCTCAGAGTGTGCCGTGCGCCTACGATCACTGAAATGCACGTCAGGAAGTGAACGGTTTCCAACAAAATATGTTGCCCATTTTTCAGTACGAATCCCTTATACTTCGACTGAATTCAGACCGAATCAGACGACAGTCGCAAGTGCCCAAACTCTTTTATTTATAGTTTAATACATGAAGGCCGTCGTGCGTTCGCTAGCTAGTTATGCATATCGTGTTTAGGTCAAATTAAGGAAGCTTACATCAATCTTATGTTTTAGTTTGACAGGTTACACAAGTAGGTATAACCGGCTTTAATACCTTCATTATACAGTACTTACTACTACTTAGCCTGCATGCTGAAACTGCAGGGTTTCCTGAAGTCAGGCAAGGCTGACCTAAAAGGTCGACCTGCCAGGCCAAAACATGCATGTACAATTATTAAATTACCAGTTAAAATTCACTTCCGACGATACGCTACTAATTAGTTCATATGTTTCCATCCTTGATTATGTCACAGTTCAAGTAAAAGAGATCTGTTTTGGAGAAAAGGAACCATAAATCTGCATGTCGGGCAGGGTGGTGCGGATTAAATAGGGGTGTAGCAACAGCTTCATATGTGTTCCCAAACATGCACGATTCCGAGAAACAAGCTTCAATGAAAATTTAAAAGTACTCAGTAGGGAGCGTATCGTAGAAGTACATATTATGAAAATGGATATCACTGATATCTGTGACATCAGTGACTAGTCTGGGGACCCGACTGATGGTTGTACAACCATCAGTCGGGTCCCCAGACTAATCAGTGATATCAGTTGTTTTCACTCCTATGTACATTATTTATGCCAAGGACATTTAACATATACCAGCACTACGTAGTCTCCTCTGCCTGCCACCACCCTACCTGGGAATCTGGGATGCATTCCTCCGCCGAATCAAATCCTAAGTCTCGCAAGCCTAGCCAGACGTACTGTACTATGACTACTCGTGCTAGTCCCCAGTCCATGTCATAGTACGGTACGTCGAAGTACGTCTGGCTTGCGAGACTAATCAAATCCAAGGCCAAATTCAGTACGTATATTACTTAGTATGCTATGCTGCTGTGGAGTAGGAGGCAGTATTTACTTATTACTATTAAAGTATAATTTTTTTCTTTTTCACCGATAGCATTCAAACTCCCTACCTTCGATTCTCTGCTCTGAATCTTGGATCGCAAATCAAGGCACGTGACTGAAGGCAATGGTCTGCTTGTCGTTTAGAATTACGATTGATAAAATGTGAGTGAGATTCCAGATGACATACACAAAATAACGTGGCTAGCTACCACATGTACCATGTGCACTCACACAGAACCACTGATAGTAGTACATCCATGAGTACAGATATTAATGCCTCCATTAGCCTGTTGCCCCCTCGGTAAAGCACTGCGCTACTCGAGAATGTCCTCCAACATTTCAAAGCACTTTAGCCAATACATTTGTCATTATGGTAGTGAATGTTGCAGTGATCAAATAGTTTAAAGTTTTAATAATTAATAGTAATAAACCATGTCTGATAACAATGCATGAGAAGAATAAACTCACTAAAGCCCTCTGACTACTAAAGCTGATAACATTGATTTTACTTCATAAAATGATAGCTAAGAAAGGGGAGGAGCCTGTACTTCACTACACATGGTACTATAGGTAAGGACTGAGGACTAGTGACTGAGATCAAGCATCCAGAGTGATGAGGAAGAACTGGAAGAGAATACAAAGGCACAAGTTAAGTAACACCAGCCAGCAATAACAGGTCACATGACCAGCAAAGCATATAGCAGGTCTATTGTATGGCAGTAGATAATAACAGGTCACATGGCCAATACCAGGTCACATGACCAATAACAGATCACATGGCCATTAACTGTCTAGCAGAGACCCTTCCCCCAATGCATGCCCAATGTGGGACACCCTGCAGTGAAACATTCAAGCAAAGTTGTCTGATGTAAATATTGCTTTCATCTTCTCTTCTCCACACCCCTCCAAGCTACTTGTATACCCTCCTCCCCACCCCTCCAAGCTACATGTATACCCTCCTCCCCATCCAGCTAGTGCTCATTGTTCAATAACATTAATAACACAGGCTGGAGGAACTGTTATACTAAGCTCAACTCTACATATGCGCCCACAAGATGTTTCAGTACACTGTTCATCTGCCTCCCTGTCCTGCTTGAGATTCCTCCTCATTCCCATTACCCCTCGCCTCTCCCTTCTACTTCCTCACTCTAATCCCTTCACCCCACTCACCTGGTCTTTCGTAAGGGTCACATTGTTAGCCCCTCTTGACATCTTCTTGTACCAGTCTGCACAAGGGTGACAGATTGCATCAAAAGCTGGTGTGTTTTTAACCCCTTGGTGCCATCATCTTTCGGATGGCTATTGACCTTCCCACCCTATTACAGAATGTAGCCACATTCCACTCATGATCAAGTGAAAGACACACCCACCATCCATTATCACACAGACCACTCATTATCACACAGAGGACACACCCACCACTCATTATCACACAGAGGACACTCCCACCACTCATTCTCACAGAAGGCACACCTACCACTCATTATCTTCACTCTTGACAAGCAGGCTGCAAAGTCATCTAGATTCATGTATTTCCTTTTCTTGGAAAACCGGTTAAACAGGATATTCAATGACTGTGCACTAAGCTCATAGCCTGCAGATAGCACATCAACATATTAAAATACGTTCCATCCATTTTGTAAGACAAACTCACCCAAGTCTTTCAGGGCAACAGCAACTTCAGACTTCTCCAAGGTACCAGATCGATCACGATCATATTTGAAGAACATTTTCTGTCATCGAAGAGGAAGGAGACCTCTGACTAGCACTCCACCCACCACCACCCACACAAATACCTTCCACTCCCCAATTGTCTCCAGAAGTGTTTGAAACTCCTGATAGTTGAGAGTACCAGTCTTGTCCACCTGATGTGCATGCATCAAGGAATAAAACCTTCCTATGAGAGGTCAGCAGGTGGGGGTGAGGGATAACTGCCACACAATAAAAGGATACATCCAACATGGCAATCATTGCTCGGCAGGCATCAAGGGAGAACACAGCAGACTTCATGTCTGGGGAGGAGAAGGTTATTGAAGCAGAGATGTACCCCAGTACCCCACAGTACCCTTGGAGAGGGAGGCAGTGAGGATGTCTTGTAGCTCCTCTGCATCAACCTCATTGTCCTCTCCAGCAATACGGGAGAACATGCTTCTTAGCTGAGCTTTACGAGGGTCCTGTAGTGTGAGTGTGTGCATACTTAATTACTACTACATATGTGGTGCAGAACAGTCAATACATTCATCACTTTCATCAAGGGGAGGGGAGCGTATATCAGTACTGCATGTATAATTTAGAAACTAATTCATATTTTTCATTACTGCTCTCTGTAACATGCTGAGGAAAGGTGAAGGTGGAAGAAGTGAGGTGGGGGTGGAGGTGGGAGGAGTGAAAGTGCGGAAGGAGGAATGCAATTGAAGGAGTAAAGGTGGGAGAACAGAGGCGGCCCCAGCATCTACCGAGGGGAGGGGCCAAGCACAAGAGGGGCGCTAAAAAGGGGCGTAACCGTTTGACTCTGGATTGTTGCTAATAATGCATGCGAGCGAGCGCTAGAAGCTAAAATTATGCTCCGCATGTTGTAGTCTCTTTGGATTGTAGTAATTGACGATAGTTTTATGGATTGGGGGTGGGGGGAAGGGGGCGCCATAGCCTGGGGAGGGAGGGGGCCAAGGCCCCCTGGACCCCCCCCCCCCCTCCGGCTGCCTATGGAGAAGTGGAAGTAGAGAGGAAGTATGTGAGTCATCTTCTCTCTCTATCAAAATCCTCTACAAGTAGCGACTCACTTATGAAAAAAAAAAAAGAAGTGCAGGATTCATAATTTCGACTTCAATACCCAATGTTTATGTTGCAGTATTTTGCTAGTTAAAAAATAAATAATTAATGTATGCAAATGCACTAATGCTTGAGTGGGTTTTAAAAATAAATGTCGCTGATTTAATCCTCTAAGTACTTAACTAACAAATGAGCCAGAGCACACAGGCATGAAAAGGTGTAGAGATCCTCTAATAAAAGGGAACTCCCCTTACCTCATCATGCGAAGCATCATGTACACTGGGCTTCCTGCAAGAAGAACGGAGAACATGGTCAATTCGAATTAGTGCACACAGCCTATTCTACTACACAGGGCCTGCAGAGGGATTGGAGGGAGAGCTGATTTACTCCTCCTATACAATGTAGGCAAGTGAGTTTATATGGTTCATTAATTATGCAGCATACAATACGTAATCATTCGGT
The DNA here is from genome assembly GCA_949361645.1 of Spongilla lacustris. Lineage (NCBI taxonomy): Eukaryota > Metazoa > Porifera > Demospongiae > Spongillida > Spongillidae > Spongilla > Spongilla lacustris. The sequence goes on along the minus strand of OX442431.1, from coordinate 6,777,130 downwards.
GTCTCATTTTAAAATATGTGCATGCATGACATGGAAGTGTGAGCTGAAGGAACTGTCATAATGTGTTAAAAACTATTGGTTCAGAGAGATTTATCACAATTGTTTATTCAGCTGCATTGAGGAGTAGTAGTACTGAGCTGTGTGCTTACATAATTGGTATTGAGAACCTTTAATCATCACAGTGGGCTAATTTGGTCCCCTGAGTACATTACTGTCGAACAAAAAATGGGAAGGGGGCAGCCTCCCCCAGCTCTGTCAGCCCTGCTGTACTCACCTGTGCTCTGAGTACTTCTCTGTGAATATCCTGAGAAGATAGTCTCCCTCCTCCGCAGGCTTAAAAGCACAGGGGACAACAATGTATTTCCCAGGGTCAAGGGTCGCCCTCATGGAGACTTCACGGATGTTGGTGAAAGGTCCTGAGGTAGCCACACTGGGGTGGTAGTCCACATACTCCTTGGTGAGCAAACTGCCATCTTCTGGAGCCTTTGTGTGACAGGGGAGGGGGAAAGGAAGATAAAGGATCGAACTGCAGAATGAGAAGAGTTAAAGTGAAAATGAAAATGGTTAAGGTGAAAAGAGTAAAAGTTACTGATGTTGTACATGAGAATAAATAAATCCGAAGAGTTACAAAAAGAGGAACTCCCCCCAGGATACTGTATTGCATTGAAAGACAGCCTTGGCAAGGTTCTAAGAAGTTATATGCAGGGCTACTGTTTTACACGGACATGCTATGCTTATAAGCCTAACCATGGCAAATCCCAGTACACCGTTCCTAAGCTGCAGGGTGCCTAGTTGGAGATTTATAGCCTGGCTCCTTAGTCCAAAACACAGGTCCCACCACAGACATGCTTTAATGGCCCAAATGTGATTTTTGGAGGTATGTACACCTGAGAGTACAGTGGAAATCGTGATACTTGTCGTTAAAATTTTTTGAGTGTGTTTTAATGTTAGCTTGATTTTTTAACATTAACTGTATGCAGTATTGAAAATCTGACAACACAGTGTTGTTGACCAAACATTTGTAAACAAGTACCGGAAATAAGTAAGTGTCACGTGACTAACACGTCTGTTTGTTTTTGTTTTTAAGTGTTCCAGTCCAAAAAACGGATTTGTAGCATATTTCTCAGCTCTGAGGCAGCAGATCAACACAAAATTTGGTATATAAGAGAAAAACAAACCTGCCAAACGTTTGGCCGAGTCATATTTCAAACCCGGGAAATACTTTGTGTGTTTTCATGGGAGACACGTTTGTTTAGGTCGAAAAGCGTTTAGCATGCTGCTTTGCACAGTGGGCGTTATACGCGACAGTACATCGATTGTTATACCGAGGGATGGTTATTGCACCATAGACACCTATGTTTACAACGTAACAGTTAATTTTACCGTCAAAATTCTGCTTACAAACGTTGAAGCTTAGAAAACACGCCATTTTCGAGTGAATCTCATTACAATTATGACGTTATTGGCAATTAATTAAAGGTTTTGTATTATGGCTGAAGATGGGAACGGCGAATACGAGAACCAAGTAAAGAGGCAAATCATGCTTGGGCATCGTTGAAGCGGAGGAAGGCTCGGAGGGGTAATCCGGAAGCTGCCGCTTTGAAGTGGTGGTCGGTAGTTCCTCAAAGAGCAGAAGGACGTATGCTACTATCGCAGAGAGTGCAGCCAAAGAATTGGAGTCCCTCGCTGTACACATGCCAAATGCGTCCGATAGTTCTGGAACATACCAAAAACATGTGACTCACATTTGTTTGGGCATCAGTGGTCGTTGGATACCTCTATGTAGTACATTCGTAATGCAAACACTCTTGCATCACTATCGGACACATTTGGCATGTGTACAGCGAGGGACTCTAATTCCTTGGCTGCACTCTCTGCGATAGTAGCATTCGTCCTTCTGCTTTTTGAGGAACCTGCTTTGCTGACCGCTTCGAAGCGGCAGCTTCGGGATTACCCCTCGGAGCCTTTCTTCACTTCAAAGGTACCCACACATGACTTGCCTCTTTACTTGCTCGCCGCTTTTTTTCGCTGGTTGATGTTTGGTTCTTAGAAGAACCGTTTTCGCAATTGAAACCGTTCCCGTCTTCAGCTACAGCATCGAAACTTTAATTAATATTATGAAATTGTTACAATAACGTAACAATTGTAATGAGATTCACTCGAAAATGGCGTGTTTTTTAATATACAACGTTTGCAAGCAGAATTTTGACGGTAAAATTAACTGTTACGTTGTAAACATAGGTGTCTATGGTGCAATAGCCATCCCTCGGTATACAAATCGATGTACTGTCGCGTATAACGCCCACTGTGCAAAGCAGCATGTTAAACGCTTTTCGACCTAAACAAACGTGTCTCCCATGAAAACACACAAAGTATTTCCCGGGTTTGAAATATGACTCGGCCAAACGTTTGGCAGGTTTGTTTTTCTCTTATATACCAAATTTTGTGTTGATCTGCTGCCTCAGAGCTGAGAAATATGCTACAAATCCGTTTTTTGGACTGGGACACTTAAAAACAAAAACAAACAGACGTGTTAGTCACGTGACACTTACTTATTTCCGGTACTTGTTTACAAATGTTTGGTCAACAACACTGTGTTGTCAGATTTTCAATACTGCATACAGTTAATGTTAAAAAATCAAGCTAACATTAAAACACACTCAAAAAATTTTAACGACAAGTATCACGATTTCCACTGTATAGCAAACAAACATTTTTGTTGTTTAGACCAAACTACCTTTAATGGTTCTGAGATGTAGTACAAGTCCTTTAGGATCAGACTGAGCTTAAATATCATTTTGATACCCTGCTAATAAAGCTACCCATTAAAACCCCATGTGGTAATATATAAATATAATATAATTATTATATTTTATTATATACCGGGTGTCCACAAATGAACGCAACGCTTTTAAATGAATATAATTCCTTAATGGAATGATCACTCTATATGAATGTATGAATATACAATGACTAAGGTAGGCAAATATGAACCACAAAAATTTGATTATCTTCAATAGTTCAAAAGATTAAAATCAAATAACTTGCAATTAATTAATGTGACACAATAATGTATGACAACTTTTAATCAATTGTGAGATTTATAAACCTTGATGGAAGTTTGAAAAATTTCATTGGTGTTTACTAGTTAATATTCAAAACAAATAATCAAACTTGAGACCACTACAATTTTAATGAACTTTGCGTTTTAATAACTCACTACTACATAATTCAATACCAAATAAAATGATTTTTCCTACTTCATTTAATAATTTAGTAATTAGTAGTGGTGATTAGAATTAGTTACACCTTAGCAGCTTCAACCTTAATAACTTATAAGCAAGTTATGGTCTTAAATGATAATAACTTACTATTGAATGCAGTAGCTTGAAATCAATGCTATTCCACTGCATATTCAGATCTTGCATTACTTATTAATGGTTATTGAACTAACCTTAATCTTGAATAATTTTGATAATCGAGGGTTTTGAATACTTTGATTTGAGGGGTTTGATATAATTACTTAACCGCTTAGAATAATTTAAATCTAATCGAATTGTTAGTATTTGCCTAACTACTGTAACGTATGTTCAAAAAATCAAATGGTTAATTAACTTTAATCTTGAATTATTGTGATTTAAAAGCTTTGCATTCATTTGTGGACACCCGGTATATACTATTTGCAGATAGCTCTACTAGTACAGCTCATTTTACACATATCAAAAGGACTTATCTCAGCCCAATCCTAAAAGGACCAGTACTATGTGCCTGCACCCTCAAATGTAATAATAGGTCAGCTGAATGGTAAAATACTTTTTTTACTGTACATCCGGGTGTACAGTTGTATCCCCCAGGATGACATTTAGGCCAAATGTTTTTAAGGATAAGAAGATAATGATTGTTATTGCAGAGGACAAATTAAGAGCTTAAAATATTATTCAAGTGGGGTATTCATTCCTTCATTCATTAAGTTACATCCACAGCTATGTTTGACAATCACACACACCTACATCATACATGGATTCCACAGGACAAGTGGAATGCACTGTGGCAATGCAACTGATGCAAACATGACAACACCTTGGCAGCACATCTGATACTGTCCTCACACTCCACTCTGTTATGACCTGTATGCATGCATACATGCAACCACAACAGGATGCACCCCACACATACTAATGTACACCCACACCCACACACATACTAATCATACCACTAATCTTCCAAAGAGTTCTACCAACACAACCACAGACCAAAGTGTGGCCACAATGTAGATTTAAAGTAACAGCAACTCTCTCCCATCCTCACCTCCTCCCATCCTCACCCTCCCATCTCACCCTCCCACCCTCACCTTGTACACAGACACACCAATGCACAGCTCCTGAATGCCCAGCTTCTTCTGCATACGACGATGCTTCTGCATGAGGGCTATGGTGCAGGAGCACTTCCCATCTCCATCATCATCCTCCTGGAGCTCAAGCACATACTGAGGGTTCTTGACAAAGGTGGGGTTGTTACGGCAACCACCAGCAGTGCCATCAGCAGCAAGCCAGCTGCCTGATTTTATACTGGCATTCCAGCTTTTGACTGTGTGTAGGGGAGAAGGGTATGTGTGTTATGAGCAATTGAGAAAGATCTTTTAAAGGCCTCTTTCTACAAACAGTTCACACACAACACTACACATACCTGCTTCATCTTCATATAGGTGGTCAATTGACACACTGCACATCTCAAAGTCAGTGAAGTTCTTGCAGAAGTCTTCATAGCTCATCCAAAACTCTCCATCATCCTTTGCCGCCCCTAGCACCTCAGCCCTCTTGTTGCCAGGCAACAACTTCCACTTTGATGAGCTGGGAGACAAAAGATATCCTTATCCACACCCCATCATTTCAAACCAAACCTACTGGTCACTCCAGTCCCCATTCCACTCCTTCTGTCCCCAAGGGTTTCTTAGGCGAATCAAATGAACAGCACTGTGATGGACCTCAACCTGACGTGACAGAGAATGAAAAGTATTAATTCCACCAGAGGGGTGGGTGGGACTTCTGGGGGTGGTTATGGGGGTGGGACTTCTGGGGGTGGGCTGGTATCCAGTACAACATGCTGCAGTTGTCCTGGAGCTAATTGAAAGCATTCCATCCTGAATATAGTTTTGCAACAGACATAGGAAATCAAATTTGCTTAATAGCCATTAATCCCTTGCAAGGAGAAGGTGGGGGAGGAGGATTGAAAGGTCTTTTGTTAATAATAATCATCTTTGGTTCTTTGGTTAATAATTTTTATGCGCATCATATGTATTGAACCCATCAATCTTATTCTATCGTCAGACATAACTGATGTTACTTCATGGCTAGAACAAGTTATTAACTGCGGTTTAACGTATGTTATAACAGGGATGGGTCACTAACTTCACATTTGCAACTATTTGCACTGGATATTTGGAAGATCTGCCTCAAATCTGTTGCTTAGAACGCAACAAATTTATAATGAACAGAATATGGGCGTGGTTCAAGCACATTGCTGGTGATGAACCGTTTAAGCTACTCCTCCCCCCTTACACACTCACAACATCAAAACGTCATGTCTCTATGGTTACTAAATACATACCACTGTTGCTCCGGTAATGGAGTAGGCATGTCCCTTGACCAGACCTGAGGGTAGCTGTGCCTCCACATCTTCCTTTCCCTTCACCTTGATGCAGCAGCTGAGCAGGGAGGAGTGCACCAGGTGCTTCTGTATCTTCTCATACAGGCCTTTGTGCTCCTTTGAGAGGTCAAACGATTCAACCACACCTCCTGTGAAATCTACCATGGCTTCTGATGTCTTTCCACCTTTTAATGACTCATACCCGCCATACAGCCTGGGTGTGGCCAGAGCAGGGGTGGTCAGAGATGGCATCAACAATAAAAATTAAAATAAATAAAAACAGATCTCACTTGGCATAGGCTTTTTCAAGCAGAGCACTCCAGAACTCTCTCGAATCAGGTGAGTGTATGAAGACCAGCTTCCCATTGTGGGTGGGCAGTCGGTCATCTACAACAATATCCACCCACTCTCCAAAGTGCCAAAAGCGAAAGTGAAATATCCCACAGTATCCAGATCCCCACCCTTGGTTTGGAGGAACGACCTGAAGTGAAGCAGGTTACATGATATGGGCCACCTTAAGTGAAGCAGGTTACATGATACGGGCCAACTGAAAGTACACAATGTGAGCTCACATACACACAGCAGTAGTTATAAGTAATTATTAACTACTGCTGTGTGGATGTTATATGTTATGAGGACTAGCCACTAGGCTGAGGCAGCCACCACAATGTGTGGTAGACTGGATATGACCCCGATCAGAACAAAACTCCAGGGCCATTCTTTCTAGACAAATTTGTGTGTTTGACAATGCATGCTGTATGTGTGTGCCTGTGTTTTGTGTCCTGTTGTTACAAGTGTATTATTGTGACAGCCTAGTGAGGGAAATCCTTGAGCCACTCTTGTGACTAAGCTACATGTTTTGGTGTGTGATCAGATGATGTGTTATTGAGCCACCCTTGTGACTAAGCTACATGTTTTGGTGTGTGATCAGATGATGTGTTATTGAGCCACCCTTGTGACTAAGCTACATGTTTTGGTGTGTGATCAGATGATGTGTTATTGAGCCACCCTTGTGACTAAGCTACATGTTTTGGTGTGTGATCAGATGATGTGTTATTGAGCCACCCTTGTGACTAAGCTACATGTTTTGGTGTGTGATCAGATGATGTGTTATTGAGCCACCCTTGTGACTAAGCTACATGTTTTGGTGTGTGATCAGATGCTGTGTTACGCATTATTATTGAAAATACAAGTTACAGGATAAATGAATGAACACATATTTAAAAATACGCAACTAAAATTATAATTGCATATTTAAGTTTATTATTATTTATTGTTGTTTAGAATAAGCAATAAATGAAATACACTGCTAAACTAACCATCATTGTACTAAAACTAACTCCCACTGTCCAGCTTAACCGATACAATCTCCTATTGATCTACAAAAGAGAGCTCTTGTGCTACACCTCAGCAAGGCTATGTTCAGCCTCCCGTACAAATCCACCAAGATATTTGACTTGGGGTAAGGGAGGTGAAAGGACAGGCATGAGGCCAAATGGGAGAAAGCCTGCCTTGCTTCAAGACCATAGCTCTCTCCAAGGCAAGAGGGATGCAGTTCCATACAAGAGTATGACACTTGGGGTCATTAGCCTGGTGCTTCTTCTGCTCTGCCAGTAGTGCATCAGTTCCTGCAGTGCAACAAGTTTGCTAAGTGACACTGGTGTGAGAGATGTCACTGTTAAGTCAAGCACAGCAGGCAGTCCAGTTGTTGACTAAAATGTCTGCAGGGTGGGATGTGGAGAGGGCAGGGGTGGGACGTGGAGAGGGCAGGGGTGGGACGTGGAGAGGGCAGGGGTGGGACGTGGAGAGGGCAGGGGTGGGACGTGGAGAGGGCAGGGGTGGGACGTGGAGAGGGCAGGGGTGGGACGTGGAGAGGGCAGGGGTGGGACGTGGAGAGGGCAGGGGTGGGACGTGGAGAGGGCAGGGGTGGGACGTGGAGAGGGCAGGGGTGGGACGTGGAGAGGGCAGGGGTGGGACGTGGAGAGGGCAGGGGTGGGACGTGGAGAGGGCAGGGGTGGGACGTGGAGAGGGCAGGGGTGGGATGTGGAGAGGGCAGGGGTGGGACGTGGAGAGGGCAGGGGTGGGACGTGGAGAGGGCAGGGGTGGGACGTGGAGAGGGCAGGGGTGGGACGTGGAGAGGGCAGGGGTGGGATGTGGAGAGGGTAGGGGTGAGAGCACTATCTGCTTCAACATTTCCCCGGTACCCCCAAGGTTTGCCCTATGGCAAAGGTCTACAAAAACATCCCGTATATATATAATAATTATATATATAATTATAATTATAATAATAATAATAATTATAATTATAATAATAATTATTATTATATATATATAATTATAATAATCATACTCAGGATGGCCGATGCCACTGATTTCACAAGGCAGGTGTTCAGTCTGCCATATAGGTTGTGCAGGATGACAAGCCTTGGCTTGGTGCCAACTGAGCAAAACACTTCACAGCCTCTTGACCCCACGCACCGTAAGCCTCAACATTTGACCAAAGGGATACAAATCGATCCTAGATCTCCACACTTGCCATCATTACTGTTGTGCTTCCTTATCTCAGAGGCCTCAGCAGCTGCTCCTCAAGACACACTCCCGCTTCTGACAAGTTAAGTGCATCAGTGAATTAAGTGGTGAGGTCACTGAGAAGTCAAATGCTGCTGGCGTGCCTTGAGACCAGTTGTGGACAAGAACATCTGCTGGTCTTGTGTGGTCATGATCTGGAGTTAGGTTATTGCCTACTTCAACTTTGACACTAAAGTGTGCCAAACGACAAGAATCAGCAAAAATATCTCTCAACAAGTTATGACGATGACCAACATCTCCCCCTCATTTGCATGTGGTAGTGTGGTGACCTAGGGCATCCAGGATGGAATCTGGGCAAAGGGAACACCGCAAGCCTACATGACCTTTATGGCAGAGTAAACAGCTTGCCTTGTGAGATCAGTGGCATCGGCCATCCTTAGTAGGATTGAGCCCCTTTGAACTGTTCTGTGTTACTTGCTTGCTATATCATCATATAGTCTGCTTACGTAATAATTATAATTTAAGTCATGGATCAATGGTAGGTGAATCTTCATCCATGTTGAGAGCCCTAGCCATAACTATGGGGCCTGGGGACCAGAGGCATTGAGGGCCTTCTCACAGGTGGCTTCTTGGTTAGCCATTGGTGGTAACACTCCCAAGTCCAAGGTGGTAGCAGAGTTATATGGCTGCCTTAGCTTGTCATTGGTTAGAGCTAATGTACAATCAATCCTGATCTGCTCCTGTCCCCAAACAGTGAACCCCAACAAGAAAATGAACTGTACATGTACACATGTAGTTGTTTGTGTGTTTGTGTGCGTTTGTGCGTTTGCTGTTAACAATTGTATTGTATTATTGTGATGTCTAATATTACAGGGCCATCAAGTGGTGGCTGGGCCTGGGCACCTCAGGTGGCCATCAAGTGGTGGCTGGGCCTGGGCACCTCAGGTGGCCATCAAGTGGTGGCTGGGCCTGGGCACCCCAGGTGGCCATCAAGTGGTGGCTGGGCCTGGGCACCCCAGGTGGCTCAACTTGACCTCTGTGTCCTGGGAGAGTACTTGATCCCCTTGGCCATCATGCACTCACCTGCAAGTGTGGTGGAGCTGTTGTAACCTGCCACAATAAACTACGTGACACCCTTGCTGAGACCTGTCGCAGGGCCCACCTGAGTGTTAAGGTGGAGGCAGGAAGTAACCACACCCGTGACCATACCCACACTCGCCCTGCAGACATCCTAGTACCCAACTGGTCTTTGGGTAAGCCAGCAGCCATTGACCTGTCTGTAATAACTCCAATGTTTTACTTGAAGCAGGACTAGCAGCAGGTCAGGCTGCCAGAGCTACTGAGCAGAGAAAGCATGAAGAAAATGATGCCAAATGCAAGGAGCTAGGGTGGGTTTGCGTCCCCATGGTGGTTGAGGCATAAGGTGCTTGGGGGACAAAAGTAATGGAGTCATTTTCACTTCTGGCCAACTAGCTCCAACAGGGCTAAGTCTGAAGACCTAAATGGCAGGCTGAACCTCAACTTAGTTCGAGCCAACGCCACAGCCATCCTCTCCTGATGCTTTGTCTCAGACTATTAGCAATAGTAGGGTGCATTTATATACCTTACTGCTGTGTATACTATAAACTATCCGTTTCTTGGTATGCGAGTTATACATGGGTCGTGTTTTTAATGACATTCATGATATGGCACAAATCCTATGAGAGTTACTACCATAACTCTCGATATATTATTGTAATATATATCATACCATATTATCACAATAAAAATAAAAAGGAAAACAAAAGTGGAGGAGTGGAGTTGGTGCAGGGCTGCCAATAGCTTTGATTTTAACACCTTAGTATTTATTTATTTATTTTATTATTTTATGCATTACTTATTTTATTGATTATAATATAATAAACGACAAAACAAATACTAGACATTATTACTATTATTATTAGTATCAAGGATAATAATACACAACCATTTACAATAATAGCACCACTAAACCACAGCTATAACACTAATGATAATATAACACTAAATATAAACATAATCTAGGACCTAGACAACATTGCCCGAGAGTTTGCCCTCACCAGGGAGATGTTTAGCCTTGCATACAGTTCAAAGGTTGCCATGGACGTTGGCACACAGTTATTATTATTATTATTCTAAGGCCAGCAACATGTGTATATTTACATACAGACATGGGACTCACTGCATTGAATAGAATGTGGTCCTGGGTGAGTGAAGCAATGGCAGCAACCAGCCAGCAGTCCCCAAGGAGACCTTGGCTTACATCAAATCGACTGGCATCATCAGAGATGAACATTGGATTGGGACACAAGTCCTAGTAAAAAAAGAAATGACGAATGGTGTGGCAAGGGATGGTGTGGCAAGGGATGGTGTGGCAAGGGATGGTGTGACAAGGGATGGTGTGGCAAGGGATGGTGTGAAAGGGATGGTGTGAAAGGGATGGTGTGGCAAGGGGTGGTGTGGCAAGGGATGGTATGGCAAGGGATGGTGTGACAAGGGATGGTGTGACAAGGGATGGTGTGGCAGGGATGGTGTGGCAAGGAATGGTGGTGTGGCAAGGGATGGTGCGGCAAGGGATGGTGTGGCAAGGGATGGTGTGAAAGGGATGGTGTGAAAGGGATGGTGTGAAAGGGATGGTGTGGCAAGGGATGGTGTGGCAGGGATGGTGTGGCAAGGGATGGTGGTGTGGCAAGGGATGGTGCGGCAAGGGATGGTGTGGCAAGGGATGGTGTGAAAGGGATGGTGTGAAAGGGATGGTGTGGCAAGGGATGGTGTGGCAAGGGATGGTGTGACAAGGGATGGTATGACAAGGGATGGTGTGACAAGGGATGGTGTGACAAGGGATTGTGTGGCAAGGGATGGTGTGACAAGGGATGGTGTGACAAGGGATGGTGTGACAAGGGATGGTGTGGCAAGGGATGGTGTGGCAAGGATGGTGTGACAAGGGATGGTGTGGCAAGGGATGGTGTGGCAAGGGATGGTGTGTCAAGGGATGGTGTGGCAAGGGATGATGGTGTGTCAAGGGATGGTGTGACAAGGGATGGTGTGGCAAGGGATTGTGTGGCAAGGGATTGTGTGGCAAGGGATGGTGTGACAAGGGATGCTGTGACAAGGGATGGTGTGTCAAGGGATGGTGTGTCAAGGGATGGTGTGTCAAGGGATGGTGTGGCAAGGGATGGTGTGGAAAGGGATGGTGTGGCAAGGGATGGTGTGACAAGGGATGGTGTGGAAAGGGATGGTGTGGCAAGGGATGGTGTGACAAGGGATGGTGTGGAAAGGGATGGTGTGGCAAGGGATGGTGTGACAAGGGATGGTGTGGCAAGGGATGGTACGGCAAGGTAAGATGTGTCCTGTGGTTCAAAATACAAATGGCTTGCTATCCAGTTTTTATAGTTTTAAAGACTCTGCTAACAGTTCTCATGTAATGAGAAGGCAACAAGGCACAAGTCAGTGCTAACTTGTGGCTCTTCTCCTTATACCCTGGCTTCTTGAAATATGGTCAAGTTTGCTTCCTGTTGCAGTTTTAACTAATACAATCAGAGAGGTTGTACTACCAAGGGTTGGGGGCGTGGGACCTGTTATAATAGCCACCCAACAGAGATTACTAGATCAACACCAAGTAGTAATGTTGCATAGGCCTAATAGAAGATTAAAATTAAAATTTTCTGTTCCAGTGCTCATGTACCTGGTTACATATAATTTATATTATTTTTGCAGACAAAAATACACAAGCAGAACTACTTGAGTTGAGAACAGCCCAATGGCCTCTCCAACTCATTTATCAACATGTCTAATAGATGCAAAGCTCACACAATAGCTGTACATGGGGATGGGGACCGCTTTTCAAAGCAGCAACATTATTTTTTTAATAGGACTATACGACTTGAACTTGCTCTTAAATATCAAGGTATGGAACCAGTACCTCATCTTTTGAGGTGTGAAATGCAAACATGTCCCATCCAATTCTACATTTTACCTATACGTCGTCAAATGCTCTTGGAACATTTACACCTTCCCTTTCCACATACACCCACATACACCTTCCCTACACCTCCATCTGCCCCTTTCATGCTCCACTTACTCCCGGGCGCTTCCATTCCAGCACGCTTTGGCTGAAAAATAAAGACTTCTCGTCCGCGGGGAAATATGGGTCTTCAAACAACGTGTGTTTAGCTAGGCACTGTCGTCGGATCTGATTGTAGTCCTGGGCCGGAACCCTTGTTCCCAGCTGGCTGGCCGGAGCGACCTGCGAATGTTAGGCTGTATGTTTACTATCCACGTGGCACGCCCCTGCCAGCTTACTTACTTCGTGTGATACACTTGCTGCCGGTATGGTAATGGTGACTTCGGTTCCGAGAATCGTTGCCATCGTGATATTTGCCAAAGTGAAAAATTCCAATTGCACGGTCCATTCTCTTATAGTGGTCTCAACTCGGTGCCGTGCACGTTCGCGTACATGTGCACATTGAGGATGCAACAGCGGTGATTCTGATCCAGCACTGACGTCACGCATCCGCTGTTTCCCTGGTGCCTCGATGTAACCATTTGTAACTGGACCTGGGTCCGGGGCCGAGGTTAAGGGTGATCTGGAACTCTACATGTACCGTGGTGGCAAAACGAAAGAGCACATTCTCAAGCGCGCCTGATGGCTCCTCATCGCCACCGAAAAGTCCCTACCTTCCCATCCCAACCTCTGCAGGTGGTTGCTACAAATGTTTCCCTCATTGCTGAAAAGCATTCACCGCAATCCTTTTCTGGCTTTGTACTAATACGGGCGCTCTGCCATTACAGGCTCGAGCTGGATCCTCCATGATTTCCATCAATGCACATCTTACAAGTTACAACAGTTCGCCCTTCCCTGGTTACTTGGAGAGGGCATATCTCATGTAATCCAACTGATATGTAAAATTAAATTATGTTATACATACTACATGTAACTTTAATTATAAAATATGTAACAGTATATCAAGCGCGGTACGTACTGGAGCGATTACGACGAATATCGGTAATGCATACATATAGATTGGAAACGGAGCACGTGAGCCACGGAATTAGTGCAATGTTATAAAGCGCACTGGTGGATTTTTTTAGGTAGGCTTTAAAGTATAGTGGATTTTGCGCACAACTTCTTGTGCTAAACGTGAGGGTGTTTTTTGCACTGATATTCTAGAAATGATTATTTAACTTGGTTGGTAGAGCCGACCGAGCCGACATATAAAAAAAAATTATGCCATGGTCGTAGTCATGACCAGTTTTGTGAAAATGAATCGAATTTAATGCTTCAAAATGAAAACGTATTTTCATGCACATATAGTCGTCCACCCATCGACAACTTCGATTAAATCTCACACATCGAAAATTAGTTCGTTGTTCATGTGCTAGTGTTCCAAATAGTGCCCGAATGTATTGACATTAGACATGCATTTTTAGTGCCGCGACTGAATCATTAAAATGCATACAATAGTTCCGACACATGCACGAAATTATTAATCACAGCGGTTTATGCATATATGTTCCTGGCCTAACTACGTGTAGGTGTTCAATTTGACTGGGGACTAGTGACTGATTTAAAAGAAATCAGGCATCCAGAGTGATGAGGAAGAACTGAAGGAAGGATATTGGAGGAAAGGATGCAATGACATCACAATGACATCACAATGACATCACAATGACATCACAATGACATCACAATTAATGTTGAATGATCAGCGACATAACTATATTATATACTGTTACATGTACAACGCCGCAAATGAACGATAACTAATGACATCATTAGCCGGCATAAAACAACTACACTATCGTGAAGACCCTTTGCAGTTAATGTAATTTGATTCCCGACAATATTGGCGGCCATTTGGTTCCAACTGTTTGATCTTGGATACGCAGACTCGCTAATTATTATAATGTCATATACAACCGGTTATCTGAATGGTAGGGCTTGCACACAAAAAGGTGGAAACCAACATGGCGGTAATGACGTAATATCACACCCACTGCATAAGGTCTACATGTATAGCTTGCTAGAAATATACAATACCATAGGGCATCGATTTTATACTCTATGAAGTTCAAGGGGGGGGGGGGGGGGGAGGGTTATGGGTGTGGCTTTTGTGGTTTACTCCTAGCCAAGGTGCTTCACCTCTTCCCTTCACTCACTCACTCCCTCACCTCCACCCTCCCTTCACTCCCTCACTCTCACCTCCTCCCCTCACTCACCTGTTCTTTGGTAAGGGTCACACTGCTAGCATCTTTGGATGTCTTCTTGTACAAGTCTGGGAAAGGGGAAGAGAAGGGTATGGCCAAGGGAAGGGTAGGGTGTGGCAAGGGGTGCATGGAATATAATGTACATGTATGCAACCAGATCTTAACTGATAAATTTGAAAAATTACCAGTCTTGTAACAAAACATTAATCAATGACACAAACACACACACATGCACACACACACATGCAGGACACACCCACCACCACTCATTATAACATAGAGGACACTCCCACCATTCATTCTCACAGAAGGCACACCCACCACTCATTATCTTCACTCTTGACAAGCAGGCTGCAAAGTCATCTAGATTCATGTATTTCCTTTTCTTGGAAAACCGGTTAAACAGGATATTCAATGACTGTGCACTAAGCTCATAGCCTGCAGATAGCACATCAACGTATTAAAATACGTTCCATCCATTCTGTAAGACAAACTCACCCAAGTCTTTCAGGGCAACAGCAACTTCAGACTTCTCCAAGGTACCAGATCGATCACGATCATATTTGAAGAACATTTTCTGTCATCAAAGAGAAAGGAGACCTCTGACTAGCACTCCACCCACCACCACCCTCACAAATACCTTCCATTCCCCAATTGTCTCCAGAAGTGTTTGAAACTCCTGGTAGTTGAGAGTACCAGTCTTGTCCACCTGATGTGCATGCATCAAGGAATAAAACCTTCCTATGAGAGGTCAGCAGGTGGGGGTGAGGGATAACTGCCACACAGAAAACACAATAAAAGGATACATCCAACATGGCAATCATTGCTCGGCAGGCATCAAGGGAGAACACAGCAGACTTCATGTCTGGGGAGGAGGAGGAGGTTATTGAAGCAGGGATGTACCCCAGTACCCCACAGTACCCTTGGAGAGGGAGGCAGTGAGTATGTCTTGTAGCTCCTCTGCATCAACCTCATTGTCCTCTCCAGCAATACGGGAGAACATGCTTCTTAGCTGAGCTTTACGAGGGTCCTGTAGTGTGAGTGTGTGTGTGTGTGTGTGTGTGTGCATGTGTGTGTGTGCATGTGTGTGTGTGCATGTGTGTGTGTGTGTGTGTGTGTGTGTGTGTGTGTGTGTGTGTGTGTGTGTGTGTGTGTGTGTGTGTGTGTGTGTGTGTGAATGTATACATCATTACGAACAAAATATTAAGATTGTTTTTATTTATTTATTTTTTAATACCAGCTGTAATATTAGGTGCTAGTTATGGGGAATAATAGTGTGTGTTCTCCAATTGTCATACATTGTCAGAAGTTTAAAATCAAATGAAATGAAACTAAATATGCTCCAGAAGCATATTATAAACATTTACGTCATTTGAACATAGTGAGATAGCCTTGGGAGTGGGAAGATTGGCCAGTCTAGGTCTCAGTGCACATGACACCGGGATACTTCAACATGTGTGTATTTTGAAATGTTTAGTCATACTGGAAGCAGGTTGCTCCTTGACAATCATGACCACACAGATGAAGGCACAAGACTCCTGGCAATGGAACTTAGGCACTCAGGTGTTCGGAGCAGTGTGTGGGGGTTTTCCTCACAAAGTGAGGGTTTATTATTTTCAATGAGCTGGTGTGGGCCCACCACTTTAAAAAAATTAGGCTATAAATGGTAGCTGGCCACTGCTCTGTGTGTGTGTTGTATGTGTTCATGAAGCATGAAATCATTGTGGAGTGTTGCCAATCTATGTTAGGTGTCATGCACAGCAGACGTTACACCAATGTGTTGTCTTGTGTGTGTAGGGGGGGGGGGGGATACAATAGGAGAGAGTAGTTGCATTCCATTTGATTTTAGATAATGGCATATTTAATTGACATTTGATACTGTGTGCTCTGGTCTGTAAATGAACACCTTACCTCATCAGTTGGAGCATCAGGAGCCTTGGGCTTACTGCAACAATAATTAAGGTGCATAAAACATTTAAATTAATGCACACCTTTTACTATATACTCACCTGTGCTCTGAGTACTTCTCTGTGAATATCCTGAGAAGATAGTCTCCCTCCTCCCCAGGCTTAAAAGCACAGGGGACAACAATGTATTTCCCAGGGTCAAGGGTCGCCCTCATGGAGACTTCACGGATGTTGGTGAAAGGTCCAGAGGTGGCCACACTGGGGTGGTAGTCCACATACTCCTTGGTAAGCAAACTGCCATCTTCTGGAGCCTTATCAAAAAGAGAGGGGTAAAAGGATATTGGAGGAGGGATAGGGGAAAGGTTTGAAAGGTGAAATCAAACAGGGCAATAAAGGAAATCTTAGAAGATGGGTTATAATAAAGATTGCAATACTGGAAGGGTGTCATCATGGTATGTTGCTGCCACAACTAAATTGTATTTAAATAACACATTGGCTTTACTTTTTAAAGTAACAAAATACGTTGACTTTCAATCCTTTAAAATTGATAGTTTTAAATTATCCATCTAGTGATGATTCTGTTTCACTGATATAATACCACGTACCCAGACATTTTAGATGGCTACATGATTTTGTTGAGATTACATATTGAGTACATTCACAATTTGATTGCATCTTTGCAAAAACTGTCTAATCTCAATGGCATGTATGCCAGCACCTTGTACTACTATCACACATTTGCATCAAGCTGCAACATATTTACTCACATACCACATAGCCTAGCACCACAGGAATCAAGAACATGAGAGGCTTCTATTTACAAACCAACCACAAGCTAGCCCACCCATGTCCGCCCCACATCAATTGAACAAACCCTTGCATGCAGCCAGCGGACTCCACTTGTGCAAATGCATCACCACCTGCACACATCCTCACCCTCACACCTTCACCATGTACAGAGACCTCTATGCACCTACCTCCTATCCCACCCTTGCATCTCACCCTACCCACACATCCTCAACCCCACCCACACATCCTCAACCCCACCCACTCATCCTCACCCTCCCACCCTCACTATGTATTAATACTTATGCACCTATATTCCATCCATCTCACCCACTCATCCTCACTCATCCTCACCCTCCCACCCTCACCTTGTACACAGACACACCAATGCACAGCTCCTGAATGCCCAGCTTCTTCTGCATACGACGATGCTTCTGCATGAGGGCTATGGTGCAGGTGCACTTCCCATCTCCATCATCATCCTCCTGGAGCTCAAGCACATACTGAGGGTTCTTGACAAAGGTGGGGTTGTTACGGCAACCACCAGCAGTGCCATCAGCAGCAAGCCAGCTGCCTGATTTTATACTGGCATTCCAGCTTTTGACTGTGTGTAGGGGAGAAGAGTATGTGTGTTATGAGCAATTGAGAAAGATCTTTTAAAGGCCTCTTTCTACAAACAGTTCTCACACAACACTACACATACCTGCTTCATCTTCATATAGGTGGTCAATTGACACACTGCACATCTCAAAGTCAGTGAAGTTCTTGCAGAAGTCTTCATAGCTCATCCAAAACTCTCCATCATCCTTTGCCGCCCCTAGCACCTCAGCCCTCTTGTTGCCAGGCAACAACTTCCACTTTGATGAGCTGTGAAAAGAATGAGTTCCAGCCACACCCATCATACCTTCCCAAAAAACCACCTACGAGTCACTCCAGTCCCCATTCCATTCCTTTTGTCCCCAAGGGTTTCGTATGCGAACCAGACGAACATTATTACTCTGTATTTCAACCTGAATGCAAAAGTGGTAAGAAGGAGTAAAATCTATTTATTTGAGCAACAATTTGAATTGTGTAATTACTATGGTTTTCATGGCAATACAACTGGTGTCACATTATAACACAAAGGCTTATATCAGGCTTCTGTTTTCCTTAATGATTACTAAATACATACCACTGTTGCTCCGGTAATGGAGTAGGCATGTCCCTTGACCAGACCGGAGGGTAGCTGTGCCTCCACATCTTCCTTTCCCTTCACCTTGATGCAGCAGCTGAGCAGGGAGGAGTGCACCAGGTGCTTCTGCATCTTCTCATACAGGCCTTTGTGCTCCTTTGAGAGGTCAAACGATTCAACCACACCTCCTGTGAAATCTACCATGGCTTCTGATGTCTTTCCACCTTTTAATGACTCGTAACCGCCATACAGCCTGGGTGTGGCCAGAGCAGGGGTGGTCAGAGATGGCTGCCAACGTACAACAATCAAATAAACAGATCTCACTTGGCATAGGCTTTTTCAAACAGAGCACTCCAGAACTCGCCAGAATCAGATGAGTGTATGAAGATCAGCTTATCATTGTACGTGGGCAGTCGGTCATCCACAACAATATCCACCCACTCTCCAAAGTGCCAAAAGCGAAAGTGAAATATCCCACAGTATCCAGATCCCCACCCTTGGTTTGGAGGAACGACCTGAAGTGAATGGTGCGAGAGCTATGAGAGTTCACATCCAAACATCAGTTGTGTTACATGCATGTTACAAAGTGATTTTTCTAATGCATGAAGCACAACAGAAAAAGAATATATGTTGAAAAAAATGTATCGCAGGACTCACTGCATTGAATAGAATGTGGTCCTGCGTGAGTGAAGCAATGGCAGCAACCAGCCAGCAGTCCCCAAGGAGACCTTGGCTAACATCAAATCGACTGATGCCATCATTGGAAAAAAACATTGGATTTGGAGAGAAGTCCTACCGAGGAAAGGGAAGGGGGGGGGGGGGGGGGGAATGGGAGGGAGATTTGAATGCTGTTACTGATCCACTTTGTACTTTTAAAATGTGCTGCTTCTATATTCCGAACATCAAACTGGATAAGTGCTCTGAATATATCATATATTTTTTAAAAGCATTTTGATCATCGTTGCACACAAAACTTTGTAGACATTTACACGTATTAGTTGGCGCATCTTATTTCAATTTAGATAAATTGATACATTGATGTACATATTGTGTTCATTTGTCCTGTGCAGCCAAAACACGGTCCAATGTCTTCACACCTTGCCAGCTAGCTCACTTGCATTGTGTATAGACGCCAAATTGTGATTACATGTACTGTGTGGGTTGTGTTCGATCAATGGCTACGCGTATTGACCTCGAAGTATACATGCGCCAAAGACAGATGCGAACTATTACTGAGTTTTAAAGTTAGTGTGTGCAATGGTATCTCTCGCAGAAATGAGGCTCCAATGTGGATCTAGAAAATAGAGACGCCTTCGAAATTATAACACCTTCGTCTAGATGTAGATCAGTTATTTGTTTAATTTTTAAGTCAAATCCTTTTATCACAAGGCCGTAGACAACGGGGTGCTTGGGGGAAGCACCCCCAAATTTTTAGGAGACCCTTTAAGATAATCATGGCTAAGAAGTACAATAAACCTAAACAGACTGAACAGGTGCATCATTCTACATGTCCACAAAATCTCTTAGACCTTAAGTGATTGGAAACGAATTTATTCTTTTCTGCTATAATTTGTACATAATTACTTATTGCAGAAGACTGATTAATTGACACTACATCTCCCCCGCCTTTCCCCCCAAAGAAAAAAAGTTGTCTACGGCCCTGTTAATATCATACTTACGCCAGGACGCTTCCACTCCGGTTTGAAGGACAACTTCTGACTGTAAAAAAGGGACGTGTCGTCAGCGGGGAAATATGGGTCTTCAAACAGCGTGTGTTTAGCTAGGCACTGTCGTCGGATCTGATCGTAGTCCTGGGCCGGAACCCTTGTTCCCAGCTGGCTGGCCGGAGCGACCTGCACAGATAAAGCAATATATAGGCTCAAGTCATAGATTAAAGACCTATAATCTATGCTCGAGTCAACATCTACTTCGCGATCGTCGCAGAATACGTACTGACTCAAACCTGCGGTCACCTTAGCCCTATACTCATGACTTTAGTTATGTGGCCGGTATGCCAACTCAGGTGACCATTAATGCACTTCCACTGTGCGCGGTGGCAACTTACAACCGCTTTCTTCGCTTGCGCGACAATTTTCATCTCCGCACCTTTCTTGGCCGCCATCCTGACAGCGTTGTAACTCTATAAGTGTCAATTATTATTTTCATTTCTTATAGCAAGGTGTCACTTCCTGGACTTACGTTCGCATAATTCGATTCGGCTTCAAAAATATCTTCACTCGGCTGCCGTATGTTCAAAACTTGACGTCAAGTCCTAGCTCACGATCATAGCCCGAGAAGCTAGCTGCACTGATGGAGTTTATATTTAGTGCACTGCCAAGGCCAGTTTTGCAGTTAATCAGTGTTGCGACTCGAAAACTACCAACCGGAGGTCAGCTAAACCACCTGCACCTAAGTAATTAATAAACAACACTAGCGCGCGCTCGAGTCAACAGCGAGCAACCCAGCGAGACACTCAGGCTGACAGGCAATAGATTATTAAGTTGCCGGCAATCAATATTAACAAACGCGATGATCTAAATCAATGGCTGCGAGGCATCATGATTCAGCTGCATGCAGCTGTTTCAGTGTGCGCGCGGACTTTCAAATTTCAGTAACTAAAGAAAAGAATTCGAAGACGCAGAAGAAGAAATTTCACACTGGCGGATGAATCATTGAGCATGAGAATTTGAAAGTGTCCAGCCCCTGCATCTAGGAGCGCTGTAACCCCATCGGGATCTGGCGCGGGCCTCCAGAAGTACCGCAGAGCCTCTGCCCGCGCGCGCCCCCACCGGAAAAAAATGGCTCCTGTTTAAACGTTACGAGCGTACTAGTATCGACGTACCATTCTTTAAAATTCTGTTGGACTGAGTACCAGTTCTTTCCTGAAACAGGTACGCGGAAGCGATAACGATTACGAAGATACTCTTAGGGCGGAGGGGGAGGATAAATTCTGGTACTCTAACTGCGCGTGGAATGACAATTTGTACATGTTGGCATGATGACCATAAACATTATCCTGGCTACATATACGCGCCTCTGACAAATTAATGACGTAACGCAGTGCTGTCCATTCAGTTACAAGTATCCGGTTTTTTTAGTCACCGGTCTTCTTTGGGAAACAGTAATAAAACCTAGCTGAGCCCTTGTGTGCTATGTCCTGTTAGTATGATTTTATGTACAATATACAGTCTTGTAGCTGGCTTCATGCTTACACAATGCCAATTAATGTACGTGTCATGCGCGCAACCTGATTCTATATTGGTATACATGTATGCTTGACTGACTGGGTGCTGGGCTGGTGCTGTATAGAACTCATTGCATAAACAATTGAACAAAAAAAAGAGTCCTACACGTATATACGTACATAGAGGATTAAGAGGCCAAGACCATGGTCAAGCTGCCGCGGATCGCCTATTCGAATTCCTTCATCAAGTTCTTTATCCAATTGAGCATGGCAAAGCTGCCAAAAAGTATCCCGACTGCTTTAGCCACTCCTTCAGAAAGGATAGATGTGCGTATTTTCTGTTGCCATATATTACAAAAGAAAAGATGCCTTCGCGCCTTAATAAATTTCTCCCGATTCTCCCCCAAGCTTCTGGTTTTAACTTTTAAGCCTTATTCTGTCCCGTTAACACCTGCAGTTCTTGTTTTCACCTGTTATGAATTTGGTGCTAATCTCCATATTCGTACTCCGTGTATCATTGCATACTTTGACCGCGGTGAAGTTTTTTACTGTGTCTAGTACATGTAAGCCAAACCGCGGCAACCCTGTTAATATACATGTCTTTCATGTACTGAATGAATAGCGAATTCACGAATTACATTATAAGGCTGTTCAGCTTTTATGCATGCCAGTTCAGTTCTCTATGCAAGTGTTCATATCTAAGCTGAACATTTTTTTGCATGTCAATACATCATCACACATCGTCGTACTCCGTGACCTATACTGGCACCCAAGTGGGCCAACTCATATTGGCATCAGGTGTTCAGCAAGGCGACACTGCTGTTTGCACTTGTCCTTAATGACACCATCATCAAGATATCTCAAAATCCATTATGTGAGCCTTTGCAATCAAACTTCTGATATTTGATGATGGAGTCCTGTTGGGACCAGGGGCAGCACTGCCAAGGGCAATGGACATTTTATAGAGGGACAGTACTAAATTTAGTACCTTAAATGGCCTACAGATCAACTTCAAAAAGTGCCAGTTACTTAGCACGCAGGATCTCTCAATGTTCCATCCTGAGATCCTGTGTTGCTCAACACCGGACTTTGAGATTCTTGGTGATCCTATTAGCAGCCCTGATTTCTGCACTGATCACTATCCCTTCTGCCTGAGCTGTGTGACCCCCAGTCTGTGATTGGATCTTCTCAGGGTATGTGCTTTATTCTGCAGGCTGGCACATCTAGCTTGTTCCATCTCACCCACTGCTGCTTCATTGGAAGCATTTGCCAGGTTCGATGATGATGTGCTTCACCGCTTAGAGTGCTCACTGGAGATTGAGCTAACCCCACGGGCTTGCAATCAAGCCCAACTTGGCCTCAAGTACGGAGGGCTAGGTGTGCGCTCCCTAACCACCCATGCACTAGCAGCCTACACTGCCTCCTTGTCTACCTCACTAACACCAATCCATCCATCAGAACTGACTATGCAGCACCTCTGTGATGCCATCACAGTGTTCAATGAGAAGGTAGCATGTTGTGAGCAGCTCTCTGCGGAAGGTGTACAAGTTGCTTCCCATCATCAGCACAAGCTATCCTCAGCCATCAAGAAGGCTGGCCTTCTCTCTCTGCTTGATGGAGCATCAACAGTAGACAAGGCCAGTCTACTAGCCATCTCTGCTCCCCAAGTGCATGCATGGCTGAGGGCACAACCATCTCCAAAATTGGGATTAGACCTGCTGCCCAATGAAGTCCAAGCCTTAGTGAAATGGTGGCTTGGGCTTACATTTTTCCCAGATGCAGATGCCTGCCCACACTGCTCCCTGATATGTCATTCAGGTGGTGATGTAGTCACAAGTTACAACCACCTTCATGACAGCTTCAGAGATTTCTGCCATAGAGCTTGTCTTGCTCCTGAACTTGAAAGAGGTTGTGGGCTCAACTCAACAAAGGACAGATCACGTCCAGCTGTTGTGTTGGCACCTAACTGGTCTCTCTCACGTTCAGCAGCATTTGATCTGAAGGTCATCAATCTGCTCAAATCAAAATTTTTATTTGGAGTAAGCATGACCTCAGGTTATACTGCTGAGCTGGGAGAGCAGGACAAACATGCCAAAAATGACATTCCCTGTACAGAGAGAGGGGTTGGGTATGTGTCCCATTGGTTGTGAAGGTATTTGGTGGTTGGGGAAATGAGGCACAAGAAGCTCTCTCTAGGGTTGCCAAGAAACTACGTGTAGTCATCAGGACAAGTCGTTTATGGCCTCCTCAATATGGAAATGCTAGCGCTTTGCTTGGACGAAGAACCACAAGTGAAGAAGTGTAGCTAAGTAATTAGTTTTCTGTAATGTATATATCTGAGTAGCGTACTGTTATATTGTATTGTTGACTTTACCAATATCATTATTGTGTATAAATATAATTATTATTAGGGAAGACTCGTATAGAGGCAGCAGTAAAGAATATTGTGCAATGTATGAAAGATGAAACACAAGATCTTTCCAGGGCACCACTACATCAAAACTAACTTGCCAGGGCAAGCAATACTAATAGTGTCATAAGAAAAAAATTGCGAAAAACTAGTGTTAATATTTTAATAATTTGTGACGTCACACCAGTAAATATAACTGCATTTAGGCATATAAGTTTTAGATATTAAAATGACATGGATTCATCGCAATAAAATGTGTACCGTATAATCCTTATTATTGATATATATTGTAATATTGGACTCACATATCAAGCGGATATCCTAATATTGCTTTATGGACTCGCGTGACTATAGTACTTAGCTAGGGGATTAGACCTACTCTAGTAGTTACTGTTACTACTGCACCTAACACCCAAGATGGCATACGGGATGACGAACAAGATGGATGCCTTCAAGGAACAGCAGGTACGAACCTAGCTGTTCCTGTCAGCTCACGTCGGTTCGAGCGTTTTCCTTTCTTTATTCTTCATTCAAGGTCGGAGCGACCGATGTAGAAGACACAAACACAAGCAATTCTCCTCACGTGGACGAAGACAAGGAGCGCGCGCTAGAAGCACTTCTAAAAACGGTGAGCATTGCGACACTGGATAGGGTAACTTGGCAGAATTACTGCTTACTAGTAATATTGGTACTCTTTGTACATTAAGGTCAATGAGTTGAGCAAGAGCGTAGACCAAATACAGAAGTGTACGGAAAGCATTTACCAGAAACACTGCGTCTTACTTGCTACCTATGACAACAGCGGTTAGGGCGCTTTGTGTGTAGTGTGTGTTTGTGTGTAGTGTGTGTTTGTGTGTGTGGTGTGTGTGTGGGGTGTGTGTGTGTTTTTAAAGATTTGTGATACTAACCACTAAACTACAGCAGCCAAACAAGAGACGGAACGGCTTATGGGTGTGGTGAAGAACCTCTCTCATAAGGTCCATATGGGACTGAAAGGTCAGGCTAACACACACACACACACACACACGCACACACACACACACACACACACACATGTGTATGCACACATATGGATCTTGTACATGTGCACACACTATATATAAATATATCCGCTGCCAAACACCTGCCCCTGCAAACATAAACATTGCTACCCACTACTACACATGTATGCATGCATGCACAAACACGCACACATATTATGCATACATGCACATACACACGCAAACACATACACACATGTGCGCACGCACATGCACACACACACATGCACACACACACACACACACACACATTTACATTTACATCTTCTGCTCACGCGTAGACATGAAGCAAAGCTTGGAGCATGCCCAGCGTGGGACTGTGAGTGACACAGACTTCAGGATTGTGAATGGGCAGGTAGAGTGATGTCATCCATCTGTTAATATTGCTTAGCTTTATTAATAATTATAGTATTGGGTTGTGGGAGGCATGGCAACTAAAAGGGGGCGGGGAGGGGTGTGGGAGGGATGGATAAGAAAAATCACAGCTTAGGTATGGCTTGGTTTTCATGCAGACTCCTTGTTAGCTGGTTATTGCAGTATTAGTATTCTGTAGTTGCACTGTTAGTATTCTACAGCCACACAGTTAGTATTCTGCAGCCTAACTATGTGGCTGTAATGGTATTGTACATGTAGAAGACTAACTGTGGCTGAAGAATGCTAACAGTATGGCTGAAGAATGCTAACAGTATGGCTGTAGAATACTAACAATGTGGCTTTAGAATACTAACTAGATGTAGATTACAAACAGTGTGGCTGTAGAATCCATACTTGCCAACCTTTCCGGAATATCCAGGACACTACAACATTTCCTACCGTTGTCCCAGATGGCCCTATCATCCCGGATATTCTAACACGGATCCGTTCTAGTTAAGCATGGTCCAACTAGATCCATTCAGCCACACATCCAATTTGTTGGACCACTCCCATTTGTGCTTGCAGTGGTTCCCTCGTGTACAATAACTGACAGCTGCTCCAGCATAGCTGAGTGTACAAGCGAATGCACTGAGCTTCCGCCTTCAAAGATGAAGTGGCCAAAAAGGTTGGGGGGAGGGGGGGAGTAGGTGTTATGGGGTGTGGCTTCCTGTACCGGAAATTATTTGTCGAAAAGTAGGTACTGGTACTGTAGAATACTTACTGTGGCTGTAGAATACTAATACTGGTACTGTAGAATACTAACTGTGGCTGTAGAATACTAACTGTGGCTGTAGAATACTAATACTGGTACTGGGTAATGATTTCTTTTCTTCCAGATACTGTGTTGTGGCATTGTAAAACACCACACCTTTCATTATCACCATCACCCCCTCTGATTTCTGTGCTTATATTTTTCCTTCACTCCTATCTCTTCCCTCTCCCCCTGACCCCTCCCCTCATCAGTACATCACATTATCACACCGGTTTTCAGAAGCAATGTCATCTTATAATGAAATCCAAGAAGAGTACAGGGAGAAGAACAAGGAACGTATCCAACGGCAACTCCATTGTGGTAAGATATTTGTACACAGTTTTAGACATTTCCACTCTTGTGGCCTAACAATGACATGCAGCTGGAAAGGAGGTTGCAAGTGAGGAACTGGATACAATGATTGAGTCAAATGATACAGCTGCTCTGACTGAAGGGGTGAGTGAGTGAAGGATTGAGTGAAGGGGTGAGTGACAGAAGGGGTGAGTGAGTGAAGGGAGTGACTGAAGAGTTGAGTGACTGAAGGGTTGACTGAAGGGATGAGTGAAGGGGTTGAGTGACTGAAGGGTTGAGTGACTGAAGGGTTGAGTGACTGAAGGGTTGAGTGACTGAAGGGTTGAGTGACTGAAGGGTTGAGTGACTGAAGGGTTGAGCGACTGAAGGGTTGAGTGACTGAAGGGTTGAGTGACTGAAGGGTTGAGTGACTGAAGGGTTGAGTGACTGAAGGGATGAGTGACTGAAGGGTTGAGTGACTGAAGGGTTGAGTGACTGAAGGGTTGAGTGACTGAAGGGTTGAGCGACTGAAGGGATGAGTGAAAGGTTGAGTGACTGAAGTGATGAGTGACTGAAGGGTTGAGTGACTGAAGGGGTGAGTGACTGAAGGGTTGAGTGACTCAAGTGATGAGTGACTGAAGGGTTGAGTGACTTAATGGGCTGATTCAATTAGTTGAGGCTTGACAAGGCTACGACCTTCTGTCTCCAGTTATTAGGTACTGTGAATGTTCAGGGAGAGGTGGAGTCTCGTTACCAAGAGATACTTGTTCTGGAGCAGAACATCAATGTGAGAGGGATGGATGGGCAAATGTTTCCAGTAATTAATCTTATCGCTCTATATGTGTGTGTGTGTGTGTGTGTGTGTGTGTGTGTGTGTGTGTGTGTGTGTGTGTGTGTGTGTGTGTGTGGTGTGTGTTTTCTATAGGAATTGAGAGACATGTTTTATGACATAGCCATGCTTGTGGAGGAACAGGTATGTTTGTGTGTGTGAATATATTGCTGCATTTACTTAATTAATACTTCGGTGAGGTCAGGCATTCATAACCATGTACACTTTCATTGATGGGTTTTTAATTTGACCTTTTAAATTCTGTGTTACGCATTACATTTGATGAATGGTGAGTTTTTTGTCTACTTGCCTCCTTACTTTCTATTTCTCCGGGTGCTGGAGGTTTTTCGCAAGATGATTTGACCCTTTTTGAAGGGTGTTCAGTGCTACATCACTACCGAGTAGCGAGCCACTTGCACTTACATGGGAGGGGCTAGAGGCAAACCTATCATTGGAGGGGGTGGGGGCATGAGTTTCTTTACCTATGGCTTTAAAAATGTATTTTATGTATTTGTATTGCTCCTTTGTTTAGTTCAGTGGTGTTTTCACTTTTCACCCAATGTATATATAACATGGGAATATTCGTCTCCATAGAGCGATACAATCAATCGTGTGAGCACCTATATTGATGGGGCCGCAGACTATGTGGCTGCATCAGAGCAGAAGTTGCGCGAGGCTGTCAAGTACAAACAGGCTAAGGTGCATAGTAGAATGGTGCGTGTGTGGAGGGGTTGCGTGCTAACTTTGTTTTTGCTTACAGCCATGTGTGGTTTCGTGACGGCAGAAAATGAAAATGAAGGCAATTCTGTTATTGTTTGTTTTTGTTCACTTCTTTTTTTTTTTTGTAACTGCATTTGTACACATTTTCAGTATAACATGCATCCTGACCTAAATATGAGATCATGTCACCTGCCTAATGCTCGTACATGTATAAACAACAACATGTTTTGTCAACATTTAAATCCCCCCTCCCTCCGATGTATTGTAATTACATCATACTTTATACTGTCAATGACAACCTGATTGAGTACTGTAAATTGTTGACCATAGTCCATATTACGCCTGACAACAGCCCCGCAACGGAACCGTTCAAGCACAGTTACTATTATTATAAGTGAGTTTTATTTTTATTCCACCGTGCTAAATTCCATTTACGGCAGGCTAAGTACACTCTTACTTGGAGCCAATGTCCATTGCTTTCATCGCACGTTCCAATCAATACAGTAGGCCACAGCCATGGACCTGCTTGAGGGTTAGGGGATAGTTTTGTGCATGGTTGTTTGTGTATGCATACATGTGTATCACATGCAATGAAATTGTTATCATTAATTTTTGTGTCTTAAAAGAAAATATAAGAATGCATACATGTACACAGCAGCAGGATACATCATTATTTATTATTCAATGAGTTAAGCACCTAGGCCTACCAGACAAACTTCCATACATATCTGGGCCAAAGACACCTGATGTCGCAATAGCAATAAGGTGTGCTTGTGCTATAGCCTCATATCTGGTCTTCTTTTCTCGCTCTGCCAAAGCAGCACAACAGCTCCTGCCAGGTTCTAACATTGCCTGTAGCTCACCCAGACAAGTGGATGTCCCAATATTCATGACTCCGTTAGGGTGTTTGGCATCAGAGCGTGATAGAACTGCAGGCTCCAAAGTTGATGGAATTCGAGCCACCATCAAAGAACTATGAATGATGTTGTTTATGGCAGCATGGCGAGGGGTGTAGTTCCTTAGCGTTCGTTGAGATGGGAGCTTTGGCCTTCACTCTTGGAACAGCTGAGACCACGAAGGTCTTGCTCATCTACTGTTGCCTTGCAGAGGTGGCACTGGTGTGGAAGACAGATGGGAATGCCCAGACATAGACCAACAGCTATTTGTATTACATCATCATCCATCTGTAGTCCCAGAGAAGGCATAGAAATATGTATTTAACCATGCACCTGTCTCTTTGGTAAAAAAAACAACCAAAAGTTGGATGTGACATTGGTGTCAGCTGCTAGTTTGTTTAATAAACTGCTTTAACAATACAATACACATTATAACAACACATGTAGTGTCCAATCACGTTCAAATACAAGCTTTGGTACTTAGAATGTCCTGCCTTTCAACAATAGTGTGAGCCTGAGTCTCTTTAGATTTACAGCCATCTTGACATTCGATTCTTGTGCTGTCCACAGTGAGCAATGTTTTTGACAGGGTACACACAGGCCATTCAAAGCTGTTCAAGCATTACTGTCAGTTGGGTAGCTACAAGGGTTCAAAACCTGGTACAGGGTACAAAGTTATGTTCCGACTCCAGTTTGATAGGTGAGCATAGGGGCCACCACCACCACCACCACCACCCACACCCAGGTGAGCATAGGGGCCACCACCACAACCACTCACACCCAGGTGAGCATACGGGCCCGCACCTGACAAGGTCTGCCCAGAGCTCTCCCACTTGTGCCAAATAGCTTCCATTTCAGCTGTATGTTAAATGATGAGGGAGTGGTCTGAGGTATGGAGGAAGAGAGAAGAGTGGTATGTACTGTTATGAGGTTGTTCACCAGCTAAGTAGGGGGGATGGAGGAATGCAGGAAGGAGAGTAGGGGGAGAAGGGATGAGGGAGGAGGAGGATGAATTTTTGTAATCTATTTGTTTGGCTCACCTGCTGATCAAGATACCCCTCACTCCCTCTGGACAGCATGGTGATGTCATACACCTGTTATGGATATAGCTGCTTTGGTGGGTGTGACCATACTTACCCGAGTATCCAGTGCAACACAGCTGCTGACATAACTGCTCGCGATAGTAGCTGCTCCCCTGTACACAAGCTTGGGTTGCTGGAGCCCCATAGAGGACTGCCATGGATCTAGGGAGGGGTAGTGAGTGAAGGAAAAGTAAGGGAGACAGAATAGGGAGGCAGTAGGGGGAGCAAAGGGTGAAGGAGGAGAGAGGAGAGGGTAGGGAGGAAGAAGGGAGGAGGAGAGAGGAGAGGGTAGGGAGGAAGAAGGGAGGAGGAGAGAGGAGAGGGTAGGGAGGAAGAAGGGAGGAGGAGAGAGGAGAGGGTAGGGAGGAAGAAGGGAGGAGGAGAGAGGAGAGGGTAGGGAGGAAGAAGGGAGGAGGAGAGAGGAGAGGGTAGGGAGGAAGAAGGGAGGAGGAGAGAGGAGAGGGTAGGGAGGAAGAAGGGAGGAGGAGAGAGGAGAGGGTAGGGAGGAAGAAGGGAGGAGGAGAGAGGAGAGGGTAGGGAGGAAGAAGGGAGGAGGAGAGAGGAGAGGGTAGGAAGGAAGGGAGAAAGAAGGGAGGAGGAGAGAGGAGACGGTAGGGAGAAAGAAGGGAGGAGGAGAGGGTAGGGAGGAAGCAGGGAGGAGGAGAGAGGAGAGGGTAGGGAGGAAGGGAGGAAGAAGGGAGGAGAAGAGAGGAGAGGACTGATTAAAACAGATGTATCCATTTAACCTTGACATACTTCACAGAGGGGCACCAGGCCCTTCGTATTGTCCCTACCGTAAGGGGAGTCTCCACCACTGTCCAGTGAGGAGTAAGGGGAGTCTTCACCACTGTCCAGTGAGGAGTAAGGGGAATCTTCACCACTGTCCAGTGAGGAGTAAGGGGAGTCTTCACCACTGTCCAGTGAGGAGTAAGGGGAGTAGACCTGAAGTCACCACTGTCCAGTGAGGAGTAAGGGGAGTAGACCTGAAGTCACCACTCAGGTTGCCCACAAAGGAACCCATGGTTACTGGTGAGGGGGTGGGGCCAGTGGCAGGCTTGGGGGGGGGGGGAGGGGGGAGACTGCATAATCTCTCTGGAGCGAGGATTCATCTTGTTCTTGGAGATAAGACTGCGATAGTGTTCCTTCTCCTCTGAGTATGTGTGTGTGTGTACACACGTATATTGTGTGTGTCCACGTGTGAGTGTGTGTGTGTGTGTGTGTATGCATGATTGATCAACACTTCCAACAACTGCCAACACACTGTTAGCCTGCATGCATTCAGAAAAGCAGTGGAGAATGGAAAATAAGGCTTCCATAGCCGCCACGAATGCTGACTAAGATGTTGCCAAGGACAGTACATAACGTTTCCAAATTATATATATTATACATATATTTTGGCAATTTCAATGGCTGTGGACTTATAGATACACAACAAAAATACACGTTTTTTTCACACATATACACAAGCCTCAAACGAAGCCGCTCTCTCCATCCATCGAGCCAGCGTCCCAGAAGTAATGATTCAGGTCCAGCCCTGTCAGACGTCGGTGGTTTAGATCCACTTGGTCTTTGAGGACAGCCTTGAAGTGATGGTTCTCTAATAAACCATCAGACACCTTTCGCGATTCGATCGTGTTCTATATTAATAAAATCAAATATAATATTATACTCATTAGTGTTTAATAACTGCATGTAAACAAATAATATTCGGTATTATGTCACTCGATCGAAGATGGCTGACGTTTCCAACCTCGAAGAATACGAACAAGAAGCGCCGGTCCCTATGTACACGAGATGCTTGGCGTTAGCCGACTTTGAAGGTGCGCGAGTTTTGTGTGTGTTGAAAGGCTTCTATATCGTACTTTAAGCGTATGTGTATCTTCTATAGGTCAATTTCCTCATGACCTTTCCTTCAAGAAAGGAGATACCATCACAGTACTTGAACCTTGTAACGTGATATTCTGGTACTTGGGGGAAAATGCAGGAGGGAAGCGTGGAGTTATACCAATCAACTTCTTTCAGGTCTGTTGGTTACGCACGGTTCACGTTTTCAATGCACTTTCCGTGTATCCCCGTCTAATCTACCACGGCTGTAGGTGTCGGAACAGCGCCCGCCTCCAAATTTATCGCCAAAGCTAGATCGACGCCCTGCTCTTCCTCCCAAACCGCCTGTTGCCCCAGCTCTACCCCAAAGGATGCCCCAAAGGATGCCCCAAAGGATGCCCAAGGCGACCCGCTCGGCACCGGACAGTACACACTGGTCCAAAACTCTACCCAACCGCCCACGCCCTCCTGCACCCCCGCCATCGTCATCAGAATCCGATCTCCCGAGTTCCATAGACACCCGCCCTCCGATGCCCGTCCCGCGCAACAGCAACGCGGGTAAAAGCCGCTCCTGCGAGGCGCTACACCGCGCCCCGCCGGACGGCGCTAAATCCATGGCGCCGAAATTGTCCAAGTATCCCACTGCGGCTGAATTCCGGGAGAGCTCTGGCTGGTTCAAACCCACCTTAGAGAAGGTGTTGATGGACAAGCTGCAGCTAAACCTGCAGGCATTCACCCAGCTGACTGGTGGGACCTACTTCTTCCAACACAAGTGGGAGTTAGGGCTGAAGTATGCCATGTGTAGCCATGATGTGCATGCAGAGCTGATCCAGCTGTTTCAGAACCTGTATGAGAAACCACTGGAGACACTTAACCCCCTTGAGGCTGTAATACGGTATCACCAACCTGATGCCTCCGTCTGGAGCATTCGGACATGGCGGGTGAACAATCCAGAGGAGCTTGGTGTTGAGATGACCAAGCTGGTCATTCATCATCGCACTCTACAGCCCTGTGGACTTAATACCTCAGTGAAGTTCTCATCACAGAAGGAGTGGGAATCATTTTGTGTGCAGTACTCTAAACAGAGGCAAAGCTGATGTTGTGTTACCATACAGATCAGCAATCAGATTCATATCACTTGTTTAGCGCTCTCTCTCTCTCTCTCTCTCTCTCTCTCTCTCTCTCTCTCTCTCTCTCTCTCTCTCTCTCTCTCTCCCTCCCTCTCTCTCTCTTTCTCTCTCCCTCCTCTCGTTCATCTCTCTTTTTCTCTCTTCAGTTGACTCACTCTGGCAGCGTGTCTAATTGGATTGGCTTGGCTTCTTCTGTTCTTGCTTATGCCTCTGATATACTACGTATAGCCACACCCACTACCCTACCTTTAGTTAAAAATATCTTTTTAAAATTATTATTATGATTATTGTAATGTGTCGTACGATCTGTTCACGTTCCGCTCCTGGGTCCGGGATTTAAGACTACATACATTCCTACGATGCTATTCATAAGTATCTCGTAACAACCGATTTCTTCATTTGCTGACATGTGTCGGTTTTATTCATTAAACGCTGGCCGAGTGCAAATGATCAAAGATGACGTAATATGAATCACCGTAGAGTACATATACATCCCATGCCAGTGGTGCAATTTTTTAAAACTGATGTTCCAATTCTCCAAAAGTAAACAATTACAAAGTTTCGGGGTTTTAACACTAGGAAATACTTTTAAACTGCTACGGCTACAGGCTAGCTATATTCACCTAATCGTTGCTTGGCGGCGGGAATTGAATGGCTACCGACATGACTAACAAGTTGACCCTGTTCAGGGCACAAGTAAGCAGACGAGTTGCCATGGGCCTAACTTTGTTAACCGTGTTAATGTTCTATTGCAATCGGGTACCACCACGTATACGTATACGGCGTCGATCGATTCGTTCAGCGTGCACAGTCAGAATGGTCGCCTGCATGCTACGACCCTGAGTCTGAGACTATATCTATGCCATACTAGTCTATATGCTCTCCAGGGCGTTGTCCGTAGCCAGGAAGGCATTGTGCTGTCCGTACTTCCTGTTTATATTTTTGTAAGGATTTAATGTTTATTAATCCATTTAATGCATGCTTGTGCCCTCTAAACATACATGGGACTGAGACGACAATCTCTCAGAATATTTTTATCATGTAACCTCGCATGTAACTGATGTCCTTGCATTGCAAAAACTAGCTGGATATTTTTAAAAAAATTATATAGCCTTGAGTGCATTTCAATTGCATCTGATGCAAGTTCTGCCTTTCTTTTGCCGGCTTGTCTTGCTTGAAGCTGCAGTGGTACATCAAGAAGTGCACGCATGTCGATTGAAATGTGAATCATTCGTAGAGGGCTGTGCATAAGAAAACTGATAAGGCGAATTGATATTTTATATGGGCAATCAATAAATTAATTAATTGCCTACAACGATAAGTAATAATTAATTTTAAAATAAAACGCAGTCCGCTGTTGTATAAGTACATGTACAGGAGATTCAGCTAGGAAGCACGCGTGACCGCTGGAAAAGTTGCATAATATTATATTTATAAATAGCTATAGGCAATCAGGACGTAGGCATTGCATAATCGATTGCACTCTGCATGACCTATCTAATTACGTTTAATGTGTTGTCGGTAACTGAGTAGTCGTAGCAATGCTGTTGCAAGGCTTCTGATCTGGAGGAATCTAGGGGGGAGAGGGATGGGTTAGGTACCTCCCACATTAACCTAGGTTAACTCGTTAACCTTCATATATGGGACTCCGAAGTACATGTATATTATGAATCGCGGAAGTCTATACAGTTCCGAGGTGTTACTTTCTACATTTCCGAGTCGGCACTGTATATAGATAATTTATACAAGTATTATAGTTTTAATTCTAGTATTATTCCGTTCTATCAGTTCGCTGTGCAGCCATCTTTCAGAGTACCTGGTGAAACTTTTATCGAGAATAACCAAGCACTAGCGGAGTTCCTCTCAAATGTAAGTGACGCCGAGCGGCACCGAAAAAAGAAATGGTATACATGTAATTATTTATTACTTAATCGCCGTCTAACTATACTGTATTATTAAAGGTGGAGGACTTGATGAGCGACGTTGAACAGATTCACGATCTCACAGCCAAGATTTCCCGCAACCACACCATTATTCTAGCTTCTTTCGACAATAACGGTATACGGTTCTATACAAATACTGCATGATCGCAGATGCGTGCGCACGTCATAAGCCAACACGCGGCACACCTTGCAAAGCATGCACGTGACCACTGCATCATGATGTATGGCCCCCACAACACACATGCACGCATGCACATCATACGCGCATAGCCGCTAAGCAGGAAAATGTGAGACACATGGAAAGCGTCAAGACCTTATCCAGAAAGGTGCACAACGCAATGAAAGGTGAGCATCGCACCCAAATAATGAAAACATTCCAAAAGATTAGGACCCAGCTAGCTAAGCCCAATTCTGTTTCCTTGTTAGACATATTTTAGGTCCTCGGCTGCTATTAGTACTTCCCTGATGATTTGCTTCACCTTGACCATCTGAGGCATGATGTATTTTATATTTCACATGCACAATGGAATAAAAACACATCCAAAGTTAAAATTTTACTTGACCATTATTATCAGCTATGAAGCAGACATTGGACTCGGCAAGTGAAAAGCAGATGCATGATGCAGACTTCAGAGTGAAGAAAGCTCAGGTAGCCAGCTTTCAGTGTGTTTTGGGGTTTCTTTGTTTTGTGTATTTGTTTATGCTACTGAAAATAAAAATCAAATCAACTTGTAACAGCTACTACATGTTCAAATGATAACTATGTAACTTATTGCCATGTGTATGCGTTAACTTTGTGTGTGTGTGTGTGTGTGTGTGTGTGTGTTTTGAAATTAATTAATTATGAATGACTCCATTTCCTCAATATGACATAAGACTTTCTTTTCTCTCTATCTCCAGTATGTGACTCTCTCTCACCGGTTTACAGAAACAATGGCCGAATACAACGAAATGCAAGAAGATTATCAGGATAAGAATAAGGAACAAATACGAAGACAGATTCAATTCAGTGTGTTTTTCTTTACCTTCCATGCATTCGTGGAATAGCGTTATTTATAAATATGCATTTACATGAGTTTTGCTTTACAAATCCTGCTAGATTTTACCCCAACCCCATGTCTTTAATTGCCCCAGCTCTGTCTTAAATTATCCCAGCCCCATGTCCCACCCCTATGTCTTAAATTCATCCCCTTTTATTTGGTTGCAGCTGGAAAGTCGATTACAGGACCTGAGCTTGATGTGCTATTGGAAAAAAATAACCTCACACTACCAGTAAGTGCAGCCTGGGGACTTATGCAGCCTTAGCATTCTGCGCTGCATCAATGGATTACCCAATGGATTGTGTAATACATGACATAACTGATGGATGTTCCAATCAGCTTCTAGGTACAGAAGAATTCAGGAGTGCCCAGTCTGAAGTTGAGGCACGACAAAAGGAAATTCAGCTACTTGAGCAGAATATCCTGGTATGTTAATGTAGTATTCTTCTATAATATCCTGGTATGTTAATATAATAATATCCTGATATGTTAATTCTTCTATATATATTTTTCAACTATGAATATTTTACAGGAACTCAGAGACATGTTCTATGACATTGCAATACTGGTGGAAGAACAGGTAATGGGGAAATTTTGCATCCATAAGTGAGGAAATAGGAGGGATGAATAATGAAAGGGGGGGGGGGGGGGTGGAGATCATAAGGCAGGATGGAGGGGAAGTGAGACAAAGAGAGGGAGTAAAGGTGTGTGAGCATCAGGAAGAGAAGAGGGGAGAAAGTGCCAAGGAAGCAACAACCTAGATAATGGGAGGGGGATGCCCAAGTGGAAATCAAAGAGGCCTAGGAGTGTAGGGGAGGGAAAGAGGAAAGTGGAAATTGACCTTATAGCATAATGAAATTATCCTTATAGCATACATGTATGCAATATGCATGCAAGAGGTCAGTTGCCTGCTATACATGTATAGATGCCACTGTCATCACACTTAGCATGTATAATGTATGTGCATCAATGTTTTGTCAGGGCGACACTGTTGACAGAATTTCAGATCAGATAGAACTAGCAGCAACATATGTGCAACATGGAGGAGTGGAGCTACAGAAAGCTGTGGCATATAAGAGGAGCAGCAGAAAGGTTAGTAAAGATAATACTGCTACAGGTCCTCTGTAGTCCTGTAAATAACTTGAAATTAGGGGGTCCTTTGTAGTCCTGCATGTTAATAAAATTAGGGAGAGGGACAAAGGTGCCAGGAGAAAGAGGAATAGGGAGAGAGATAGAGGAAGAGGGGAAATGGAGAAAGAGGAAGAATTATAATAAATTTGAACATTCCATGTTATAAATGCTATTTATTTTCTACAACTGGCAGGTATTTTGAAATAGAACTATCACAATGTGACTATAATAAGCTAAGAGACTCTTGCAAATTTTATATCCAAGGGACAGCCCTATTATTTATTGCCATTAATTTGTGTTCTATCTCAACATAGTACACATACTGGCATCACTCCTGCCCTACCTGACCACTAAGCGTTTTAAGGAGAATTAAAAAACAAAATACTTGACAGTTGTAGAAAATAAATAGCATTATAACGTGGAATGTTCAAACTTATTATACTTCTTCCTCTTTCTCCATTTCCCCTCTTCCTCTCTTTCTCCTGACACCTTTGTCCCTCTGTCTCTCTCTTTTTGTTACCTCTCCCTCTTCCTTCCCCTCTCCTTTTCCTTCTTCTTCCCTCTTCCTCCCTATCTTCCTCCATCTTCACATATTGATACTTCCTTTCTCTATCCTCTTATCTCTCCTCTCCTTTTCTTCCACTCTTACTTCTCTCAATTCTCCCTTAACCCTTCCCTCTCCCCTTTTTCTTTTAGCTGCAGCTGTGTATTCTCTTCATTGTGCTGGCAGTGCTCCTAACTATCATTGTGGTTGTGGTAGCCATTGTGGTACCACTGGCAGTCAATAAGTGACACACATGCATGTATATTTTCCTTCAATGTCACCATGGCAA